>PVLC010020682.1:11075-29049 GCA_004027655.1 Graphiurus murinus | reverse complement strand
TCTTCTTCTTCTTCTTCTTTGCAATCCCTAAGTGATTCTGGGCCATGCAGGCCCTTTTCTCGGCTTGCCTGTCAAACAGGAGTGTCAGAGTCCACTCTTCAGCCCAGGCTCTGCACTGACCCCCCCAGGGTGTGACGAGGTGTGTCCTGGCCCATTTCCCTGGCCTCCACCCAGGCGTGGATGGCCCCAGCCTGGCGCTGTGCTGGGGTGTCCTGTGCATGTGTCTCTTACTCCTGTGAAGTAGCGTCCACCCCCATCCTCACTTGACACCTGAGCAGATGGCAGAGGTGGGGTCTGAACTTGGGTCTGGTCAGCCAGTTAACAGAATGCTCCAGCAAGCTCCAAGGGCGGAGGAATGATGTCTGGCTCCTCTCCTCCCTGTCGGGCTTCAAGTGTTACTTTTTGGTTGCAACACCAAGAAAAGTGGTTGCCATGTAGAGCCCAAATTGTAACAGTGCAAAATGCTCCTGTCTAGCCGGGTGTGTTGGTGCACACTTGTAATCCCAGTCCTTGGGAGGCTGAGAAAGGAGGACCACAGGTTTGAGGACAGCCTCATCAAGTAGTGAGACTCTCATCAACCTGTTTCCAAATAATAAATAAAATCGGACCGGGGGCATAGCTCAGAGGTAGAATGCCTCTGGGTTCAATCCCCAGTACTACCAAAAAAAAAAAAAAAAAAAAAAAATGCACCTGTCTGACCTCAGGCCCAGCCCAGTTTCTTGGTCCCTTGACTTTCCAACATTCTAGAACCCGTGGGAAGCGCCCCACCCCTGCCATGCCAAGGAGGCAGCCACGACGGGTTGACGACAGCCTTCTCCGAGGCTCCTAAGTGGAGCTGGAGGAGCAGAGGTTCTCCCTTTGTAAGCTCTGGCGGAACTTTGCAGCTCACCCTGCAGGTGCCCCCCACCCCGCACCTTTGGGGTGCACTTACAGAGCTGACTCATGGCTACAAGTCCATGGACAGAGGGACAGGAAAGTCTGTAAATGATTCCTGGAGACCTCTCAGCCTGTGCTCCTTGTCTGGTGGCTGGGGAAACTAAGGCTTGGCCTCACAGACCCACCACCCCTCGGGTACGAGCACTGGGCCTCCCCCGAGCACGTCCAGCTCCTCCCACTCTACCTCGTGGCCCTGGGCCCTCACCCCTGCGGGGGCCGAGCGTGTGGCCTCTCCTCCCTGTCCCCTGGCCACTGAGTTTGTGGAGATGATACAGCTCTGGCTGGCTGGCTCCGCAGAGGCTCCACCTCCTCCCCGCCAGGGTCAAGTGCTCTCAAGACCCCTGAGGAGGGACCCGCTGCCACCTCTGAGCTACAGCTCACTCCCCACTCCTGCAGTGCCTGCCCTGTTCCCTGGGTCCGGCAGACTGTCCTCAGAGCCTGGCCCCTGCGTTGGGCCCTAGCTGTGCCTGGACTCCCTTGCAGCTTTGTGACCTGGAGGAAGCTGTTAGGCGCTCTGTCCTCCATCAGGTGGGGTCGAGCACAGAACACAGTTAGTTACACATCCTGGGCACTCAGAATCCCGTCCACACCTTGTCTCCAGGCCTCCGAGCTGACCAGGTGACAGGCTGCCTCTCAGTCTATCCTGTCTCCTTGGTCATGCAGTTGGCGCAGGCGAGGGCTCGGGGCTAAGCCACCCAGCCAGGTGCCTTCCCTGGGGTTCTCCAATCCAAGCGAGCTGGTGGTGGGTCTTCATTCTGTGTGACCAAGGAGAAGCAAAGATGGGCGTTTAGAGCCGCCTGTCACTGCGGCCCCCCTACCGTGTGCACCAGGGAGAGAATGGATCTGCCAGAGAGAAGCAGAGGGGGAGGGAAGAGAAGAGAGAGGAGGGGAGAGGAGAGGAGAGGAGAGGACTGTTGACTGAGCCCTCCCTCCTGATCTTACTACAGCTATGTTGGTTTCTGTCACTTGGAGTCAAAACAGTCCTGTTTATTCATTGCTCAGGGTTGGGCGGTGCTTCTATGAAATGACACCACGGACAAATTACACACATGCCATGCCTTATTCTAAACACACTTTACTGTGTGTGTGTGTGTGTGTGTGTGTGTGTGTGTGTGTGGTACTGGGGGAGGTAGAACCCAGGGGCCCTCTACCACTGAGTTGCACCACCAGCCCTTTTTATTATTTATTTATCTAATTTATTTGTGGTACTGGGGATTGAACCCAAAGGCATTCTATCTCTGAGCTACACCGCTAGCCCTTTTTATTTTTATTTTGAAACAGTCTCCTTAGGTTGCTGAGAGTCTCGCTGCATTGCCAAGGCTGTGCTTGAACATATAATCCTCCTGTCTCAGCCTCTCAAGCACTGGGATTACAGGCGTGCACCACTACGCCCGGCTCTAAATCTAAACACTGTGTGTGTGTGTGTGTGTGTGTGTGTGTGTGTGTGTGTATAAATTTATGCAATCCCACAACCCCCTGATGAAAACAGTGCTCTTCTCCCCCCACCCCTTTTGTGCATGTGGTACTGGGGGTGGAACACAGAGGCATCCTATCTCTGGGCTACACTCCTAGCCTTTTGTTTTTTGTTCTGAAACAGGGTCTTACTAGGTTGCTGAGGCTGCCCTCAAACCTGTGCAGCCTCCCAAGTACTGGGATTATAGGCATGCACCATGATACCTGGTGAACATATATATTTTAAAAAATAAAACGAAGGGCTGGGGATCCAGCTCAGTGGTAGAGTGCTTGCGTAGCATGTATGAGGCCCTGGGTTCAACCCCCAGCACCATTAAATAAATAAATAGGTAGATGGTTAGATATAGAAATAAAATAAACAAACTTAGTGAGACTCAGTTTCAAAAATAAAGAATAAAAAATAGGGCTGAGGGTATAGCTCGGAGGTAGAATGCCTCTGAGTTCAATCTCCAGTACTGTAAAAAAAAAAAAAAAAAAAAAAAAAAAAAAAAAAAAAAAAAAAAAAAAAAAAAAAAAAAAAAAAAAAAAAAAAAAAAAAGAAAAGAAAAGAAATAAAATAAACATAGAAGCCAGAAATATATGCTGTATATTAGTGTGATATTCATTCATACATTTTGTGTGCTGGGGATAGAACCCAGGGCCTCGTGCATACTAGGCAAGTGCTAACCACTGAGATACATCCCCAGCTCCTATTTTATTTAAATTATAGATGACACTTTGCATGCAAATAAAATAAACCATCCCAAGTCATAGTTTGGTGATTTTTTTCTACCAGTAGTGGGGATAGAGCTCAGGGACATTCTATATATATAGATCTATCTATCTATCTATCTATCTATCTATCTATCTATCTATCTATCTAGCTATGTGTGTGTATGTATATTGAACCCAGGGGCATTCTGCCTCTGAGCTACACCCCCAGCCCTGTTTTTTATTTTGAAATAGGTTCTCACTAAGTTGCGCAGGGCCTAGTAAGTACCTGAGGCTGGCCATGAACCTGTGATCCTCCTGTCTCAGCCTCCCAAGTATTGGGATTACAAGCGTGTGCCACCATACCCAACTTCAAAATAATTTAAAAAATAAAAAATAAAAAAGATCTGAGGGTGTAGCTCAGAGGTCGAATGTGCCTGGGTTCCATCCCCAGTAGCACCCCACCCTCACCCCCACATACAAGAGAACATTTCTGTGCTTTCCAAATTTTCACTTGCCCAGTTTTCCCACCCCCAGGCAATCACTGATCTGACGCCTTTGACCACGGATTACTTTTCCCATCTTTAGAACTGTGTATGAATGGACCCAAGCGTAATGGCTTGCTCTTTTCTTTTCTTTTTTTTTTTTTAATTTTTAATTTTCTGTACAGGGGATTGAACTCAGAGGCATTCTATCTCCGAGCTATACCTCCAGACCTATTTTTATTCTTTATTTTGAAACAGGGTCTCACTAAGTTTCGGAGGGTCTCACTAAGTAGCTGAGGCTGGCCTCGAACCCGGATCCTCCGGTCTCAGCCTCCCAAGTACTGGGATTACAAGCGTGCGCCACCACGCCTGGCTGGCTTGCTTTTTTCTGTCTGTCTCCTTTTGCTTGGCAGGCTTTCTGAGTTCCATTTCACACATACATTCTTGCCATTAATTTTCTCTCATTTCATTCAGAATCATAAGCAAGAAATCTTCCAAAGAATGATCTTTTCTTTTTTTTTTTAAATGATCTATGTACCAAGCTAGGCATTGTGGCATGATAAAAAGGGCTAAGGGTATATCTCAGTGGCAGATCACCCTGGGATTTGAGCCCCAGTACCACACACGAAAAATCAGCTCTGTGGTATTCCACAGCAGGGATGCACCTGCCGTAGTTAATTTACTTAACTAGTCTAGAGAGACTCTAACTTTTTGCCTTTTTTTTTCACACTTGGGAATTGAACCCAGGACCTTGCACATGCTAGGCAAGTACTGTACCACTGAGCTACACCGTCGGCCTGTTTTGTTTTTTTTACTTTGAGACAGAGCCTTGCTAAGTATCCCAGCCCGGTCTCGAACCTGAGATCCTCCGGCCTCAGCCTCCTGAGCAGCTGAGATCACAGGCATGCGCTTCTGTTGCTGGCCATCTTTTTGCTATATAGACAGCCCTAAGCGGCACATGCTCGTGTGTAAATCTCTGGTTATTTCATTAAAATGTGTCTTTGGAGGTAAGATCACTGGGTGGAAGAGAAACAAGCTTTTGTCTCCTTCTATTTATCGTCAAACTGCTTCTCAGGAAATGTGACCAAGTCCTGTCGCTTTTACCTCTGAAGTCCCTCAGACCCCCGTGGTTCCCTCTCCATCTTGGTGTCCCAGCCTTTTGGGCTGGCTGCCTTCCACTCTTCCCTTGAGCCCTGCCCAAGCACGCACGCCCTCTGCCCGGTGCCCTCCAGAGGGGTGGCACCGTCAGCCAGCCGGGTAGGGATTCAAGGCTGCAGACAGGGCAGGAGGGGACCTCATGAAGCCGGGGGCACGCACCAGTCGGGGATCACTAGTCCCCTTCCCTCCCTTTTCTTTTTTTTTTTTTTTTTTTTTTTGTGGTACTGGGGATTGAACTCAGGGGCATTCTACCTCCGAGCTATACCCCCAGCCCTATTTTTTATTCTTTATTTCGAAACCGAGTCTCACTAAGTTGCGGAGTGCCTCACTAGGTAGCTGAGGCTGGCCTCGAACCCGGATCCTCTGGTCTCAGCCTCCCGAATGCTGGGATAACAAGCGTGCGCCACCACGCCCGGCTCCTCCCCTTTCCCTCAGTCCCAGGAAGTGGCCTAGCAGACGGGCATCGACATGCAGGGAAGACATTTGCTTGGACTCCCTTCAGACATCTTGCTCTTGGGCCACTTAACGCACGCTACAATTAGTGCTGTGCAAACAGGAAGGCACGCTGGCCAGCGACGTCCCAGGATGGGCCCCCCAGGACCCCAAAAGAAATGGAGGCACCCACATCTTTTTGCATTTCTGGGGTCTTGCCCTGGTTTGACTTTTTTTTTTTTTTTTTTTTTGTACTAGAGATTGAACCAAGGGGTATTCTACCTCCAAGCTACACCCTCAGCCCTAATTTCTATTTTTTATTTCGAAACAGGGTCTTGCTGTACTACTGAAGGTCTCTCTAGGTTGCTGGGGCTGGCCGCAATCTTACAATCCTCCCGGCGGGGTTTGCTGTTTTAAATGGAAAACACCTGCTTTTCTCTGGTCCTGGGCCTAGTCTAGTTCAACTGCACGACTGTCCCCAGCCCAAAGGAGGAGGGCGCGAGTGTCATCGTGATCCAAGCCTCCCCGTGGCCGCAGAGGGACACGGCCTCCTCTGCACAATGAATGGGCCATTGTGGCCTCTCGCCTTGAAACCCGTATCGCTGAGGAATGCTGGGGAGTGGGGACTGGCCAGGGCCGCTGGACCAGGAGCCTGTGCTTGCCGGTCGCCAAGGCCGGCTACGCCCTTTGATAACTGCCGTCACCACGGTGACATAGCTGGGCAGATGGTGCTGGTGACATGGGCGTCTGGGAAGGACTTGACACACACTAGCCCCCGGCCTGTTAGTCGTCCTGTTGATACCACAGCCAAAGGCTGGGGCTGGGAGTCTCGAAGGATCAAGAAAGGTTCAGCGGCCAGGTGTGGTGCCGCACGCTTGTAATCCCAGTACTTGGGAGGCTGAGACAGGAGGATTGCAAGTTGAAGGACAGCCTCAGCAACTTAGTGAGGCCCTCCACAATTTAGTGAGACCCTGTTTCAAAATAAAGAATAAAAAAATAGGGATGGGGGTGTAGCTTGGAGGTAGAATGCCACTGGGTTGAATCCCCAGTATCCAAAAAGAAAAAAAAAAAAAGAGGGAGGAGGTGGAGACAGAGGCAGAGGAAGAGGAGGAGGAGGAGGAGGAGGAGGAGGAGGAGGAGGAGGAGGAAGTTTCTGCTGAGGACCTGTGGGCTGCCTGCCAGGGGGGCTTCCTGGAGGAGGTAGCGTTGGCACCCGGCCTTGAAGGACAGGGACAACACTCTACCTCAAAGGCTGGGAGGAAAGAAGCAGGGAAGCCAGACTTTGTCAGCACCGTCTACCCAGAAAGGACGTGCTGAAGCGTACAACCTCGCTTAAGCCTAAGGGTGATGCCATTTTTGGCAAGCTTTCCCAGCCAGACCAGTGACTGGGCCTTAACTGCCTCTTTGGGTGTCTGATCCTGGGAAACTGAATCCAGAGAACTCAGCGAGAAGATGCTAACATCATCAAACCACTGTGCTTTTGTTTGGGGGACATCCTGTTACGGTGACGTTTATTCAGTCATTCGACAAACACTTAACCAAGCACCTGCTACACGCTTGGCCTGGTCTTGGGCCTAGCTTCTGTACTCCAGGGGCTCAGAGACTAGTGGGTGATAGAAATGAGTATTCAGTCACCTCTCAGAGAGAGGGAGGCTGGGTTCAATGCCTGCACAATGTGGTAAAGCATTAACCCAGCATGCCTGGCGGTGCAAGGGTCATGGTTCACTGAAATGCTAAGTGGGACTTTGCAGGGTGAGTAGGAGTTCTACAGCTGACTGGAGGAGTAATAGCATTCAAGATGGAGGGACAGGCATGATGCAGGCTGGGGAGGGGAGAAGCCTGCAGCTGGTCTGCGGGGGTCTGGAGACAAAGCTGGGGTACAGGAGAGGACTCCAGCTTTGTCCCGGCAGTGGTGAGCGGCCAAGGGTAGACCTGGCAGATTTGTGTTCTAGACAGACCCCTCCGGCCGGGGCGGGACGCTGAGAACAGGGTTGCAGTACTGGTTTGCCCCCTTGCTAAGTCTTCGCAGGCCGTTTTCAGCACGACACCAACCTATTTCTCCTGCTGCTCTGGGAGCCGGGGTCAAAGCTACGTGGACCCCACCCCATCCTCCTCGAGAGCTCAGATGCTGAGCGGTCTGGAGATGCTCCTCAGACATGTCTGTGTCTGCCCGGCCGGGCGCACCCCAGAGCTGTGAGTGTACCCCACCCCTGTATGTGTGTATGCCTGTATGCCTGTATGAGTGCATGCATGTATGCATGTATGTGTGAATGTGTGCATGCACGTATGTGCATATACACGTATGCGTGTATGCCTGTATGTGCGTATGCACACATGTGTGTATGCATGTATTGTGTATGCCCATATGTGTATGTGTATACGTGTATGCCTGTATGAGTGCATGCATGTACACATGCATGTGTGAATGCATTCATGTGCATATACATGCATGCGTGTATGCATGTATGTGCATATACACGTATGTGTGTATGCATGTATGCGTGCATGCCTGTATGCGCATATGCGTGCGTGTGTGTATGCGTGTATGCATGTATGAGTGTATGCGTGCATGCATGTATGCATGTATGAGTGTATGCATGTATGTGTGTATGCATGTATGAGTGCATGTGTGTATGCATGTATGCATGTATGTGTGTATGCATGTATGAGTGTATGTGTGTATGGGTGTATGAGTGTCGGGTGTATGAGTGTATGCGTGTATGAGTGTATGCGCGTATGTGTGTATGCATGCATGTGTGCACGCATGCATGAGTGTATGCATGTATACATGTATGCATATATGTGTGCATACGTGTATGAGTGTATGTGTGTATGCATGCATGTGTGTATGCATGTATTCGTGTATGTGTGTATGCGTGTATGCATGTATGAGTGTATGTGTATATGCGTGTATGAGTGTATGTGTGTATGCATGTATGAGTGTATGCATGTATGCGTGTATGCATGTATGAGTGCATGCATGTATGTGTGTATGCATGTATGTGTGTACGAGTGTATGAGTGTATGTGTGTATGCATGCATGCATGTATGCATGTATGCGTGTATGTGTGTATGAGTGTATGCATGTATAGTGGTTCTGGGAATTGAACCCAGGGGCCTTCTACCTCTGAGCTACACCCCCAGCCTTTCTCATTTTTTATTTGGAATCAGGGTGATCTCACTAAGTTGCTGAGGGCCTTGCTGAGTTGCCATGACTGGCGGTGAGCCTGCGGTCCTCCTGTCTAGCCTCCCAACTCCTGGGATTGCAGGTGTGAGCCACGGTGCCTGGCCCCACCCCTTTATTTTAACCACACAGCAGCTATTAAGATTCTTTGGGACATTCTTGGAGGAACGATATAGACCCTTTTGACCCCAGGGTTTGAGAAACCTGCTTTAAGGTAAACTCCAGGGGCTGTGGACCTGGAGCCTCGAAATATCTAGACTCTTCTTGCTTTCTGGCAGCAGGGACCCGGGCCCAGGGACTCCCCACTTCAGAGCTCAGGAAAGACTGGGGGCGTAGAGCCTTCACATGGCCCGGTTGTCCAAATCCTCCTTCACTTCTCAAATACCCTTGGCACAAAGGTGGGCCTCCCCCTACGTGACAGATAGAGAAACTGAGGCTCAGTGGGGTTATGTGACTTGTTGGAGCTGTTCCAGGGTGAAAATACCAGGAGGATGGGCGCCCAGAAGCAAACAAAGGCAATAGTGAAATTCTGTCACTAAAGAAGAGCTTGGGGGTGTGGAGGAGGGGGGAACAGCGTGGGGGCAGGGGCCAAGCCCACTCCCGAGCTTCAGGGCCACCAAAATCATCAGGTCTTTTCTTTCTTTCTTTCTTTCTTTTTTTGGTACTGGGAATAGAACCCAGGGGTATTTTACCTCTGAGCTACACTGCCAGCCCTACTTTTTATTCTTTATTTTGAAACAGGGTCTCATTAAGTGGTGGAGGGCCTCACTAAGCAGCTGAGGCTGGCCAGGAACCAGGATCCTCCGGTCTCAGCCTTCCAAGTACTGCGATTATAAGCGTGCGCCACCACGCCGGGCTCCACGAATTCTTTTCTTTTTTCTCTTTTGTGCTGGGGATTACTGGAGATTGAACCCAGGGGTGTTCTACCTCTGAGCCACACCCCCCAGAACTATTTTATTTTTTTGAAACAGGGTCTCACTAAGTTGCTCAGGGCCATGCCAAGTTGCTGAGGCTGGCCTGGAGCCAGAAATCCTTCTGTCTCAGCCTCTTGGAATTTTTTTTTTTTTTTCCTGCAGTACTAGGGATTGAACCTAGAGGCATTCTACCCCTGAGCTACACCCCCAGCCCCATTTTTTATTCTTTATTTTGAAACAGGGTCTCACTAAGTTGCGGAGTGCCTCACTAGGTAGCTGAGGCTGACTGCGAGCCCAGATCCTCTGGTCTCAGCCTCCCAATGCTGAGATTACAAGCGTGCGCCACCACACCCGGCTCGTCTGCTGGAATTCTTAGGGGACTAGAGTAAAGGGTGTGAACTGGCAATCTCCAGGGGAAGAGTTTTAGAAGGCAGAGCAATGTGGGGGGAAATTTGGCTTTACTTGAATCCTGGGGTCCACTAAGTCAACGGAACAGCACCCAGTTCTTGGCCCAATGACACGGCTCAGCAACGCCCAGGGCGCGGCAGACACTTTGGCTGGGGGTAAACTGGAGCAGTCTTTATGGAGGGCTAGCTACCAAAATTTAAAATGTCCTTTCCTTGCCTGGAGACCTGGAGAGGTGGTACTGCCTATGATCCCAGTGTAGCTCCGAGGTAGAATGCCTCGGGGTTCTATCCCTAGCTTGTCTCTCTCTCTCTCTCTCTCTCTCTCTCTCTCTCTCTCTCTCTCTCTCTCTCACACACACACACACACACACACACACACACACACACACACACACATTCTCTCTCTCTCCCTCCCTCTCTCTCTCTTAATCTCTCTTCCTCTAGCTGAGGCTTTTGCTCAATGATGGAGTGCTTGCAGGTGGGAGGCCCTGGGCTCCACACCCAGCACTACAAAAATACATACATACATACATATATAAATAAATAAATAATAAAATAAAATGCTCTTTCCTTACTTCTAGGGTGGAGACTGCGGGAGGGTACACAGGGACCTTCTGGGGGTCTGGGAAATGTACCCCACCTCCAGATCAGAGCAGGCGCGCCCAGATGTATGTATGCATGTGTCAAATGCATTGAGCTTAATCCTTAAGAGGAGGGTATATTATGCACTTTATGTCTTGTATGAAAACAAAAACAACCCCAAAATAAAATAGAATGCATCTAGCTGGGCCCAGGTGGTGCACACCTGTAATTCTAGTACTTAGGAGGCTGGGGCAGGAGGATCGCAGGTTTGAAGACAGCCTCAGCAATGTAGCAAGATTCTCAGTAACCTGGTGAGACCCTATTTCAAAATTTAAAAAATAAAATAAAATAGGGCTGAGGGAGTAGCTTAGAGGTAGAATGCCCCCGGCTTCAGTCTCCAGTACAATAAATAAATAAATAAATAAATAAATAAATAAATAAATAAATAAATAAATAAATAAAATAAAATAATGGGCTCAGTCTATCGATGGTCCTGTGTTTGCAAATCACAATAGACTAGAAAACCCTGCATGCTGGGGATATGGCGCAGTGGTGTGGTCCCATGCCCAACACTGCGGGGAAAAAAAATTATAAGCCGGGCATGGTTGTACAGTCCTATAATCTTAGTACTTGGGAGACTGAGACAGGAGGATTGTAGGTTTGAGGCCAATCTCAGCAACTTAGTGAGACCCAGTTTCAAAATAAAAAAATAAAAAGGTCTAGGGGTGTAGCCCAGGGGAAGAATGCCCTTGAATTCAATCTCTAGTACCAAAAATAAAATAAAATAAAACCTTTTCTACTATGTCTGCGCTATTTGTATGAAGTCCCCAAGAGTGACACATCCGAAGTTCGCAGTAGTTTCTCAGAAGTGGGAATGTAGAGATCCCTACCAGGGACTTGATTTTTTACTGTATCCCCACAGTGTATCAGAGGATCCTTTTGCAATCAACATCCATGCTTCTGCAGTTGACACAGTTTTATTTTTATTTTTTGGTACTAGGGATTGAACCTAGGCACGCACTGCCACATCTGACCTATACCCGCAGCCCCTTTTATTTTTATTTATCTTATTTTTATACTTTTATTGGTATATTTTAAGCATACATCATGGTGAGACTCAAAGTGACGCATGAATACATGCACACATCGCTTAGTTTTATTTTTATTTTGAAACAGGGTCTTGCTGAGTTGCTGAGGGTCTCGCTAAATTCTTGAGGATCTCACTAAGGTGTTGAGGCCATCCTCGAACCTGTGATCCTCCCGTCTCAGCCTCCCCAGTACTGGGATTACAGGCGTGCACCACCACAATTTTTAAAACCCACAAAAATAAAACCGATCTGCGGAGGTGCGTGGCCCTGGTAGGTGTGCTCCGAGTGTTTTGGGCTGCGGCGCCTCCGCCCTCTAGGACTGTAGGATGGTGGGAAATTGTCCCAGTCGATGTCAGGGAACTCTGGAGCTAGCGGGTCACATTGCCCTCAGGCCGGAGCTCTGTGTAGTTGTCCAAAATGTTTATTTGTGGGAAGATTCAGAAACAAAATAAAATAAAAAATTTAAAGCAACGCAGCCCTGTTCCTTCCTTCTACCGAGAGTGAATGCCGGGGCTTCAGGGCCCGGCGCCTGCAGGACCCCAGACCCCATTACAAACAGAATGGACCCTGGGGCCAGAAACAGACGTTGTGCATGGCCCCCCTCCTCCCCGGGGCTGTCCCCTCCCCCGCTCCACCTCCACCCGCCAAAGACTTTTTGAAGTTGATCAATGAAACATGTTTTATTTAAGCGCCTATTCCTGAGCACGACTCTGAGCGGCCTTCATTAGTTCCACATAATGAAAGAATGGGCCGATTCAAGGGGCTAGGGAGAGAAAAGAGGGAAAATTAGAGTTCAGCCTGCTCACTTAAAAAAAAAAAGAGAGAGAGAGAGCGAGAGGAGGGGGTGGGGAGAGCGGTGGATTTGCTAACTGAAGCTGGGGCTGCATTCAGAGCCCTGGACGCCACCGCACAATCCTCTTAGGCCTGACAATGTGAGACCCGGGATCGCGTCCGGATGGAAGGGCAACGGGCTGTTTAAGTTACTACTTAGACTTCCAGCTGTTTTACCAGTGATTTGCCTGACTTAATAGCTCTTTAAGGCTTTCAACGGGAAAATAGCCCTTCTCAGGGCTCACAGGAGCGGCCCTGGCTAGCTCAGACGGCGCCCATTGTCCCAGGCTTAAACCTTTCTCTGCGGTGAATTCCCCTTCCCCCTCCGGCCAGCCCAGACATTGTCCAGCTCAGCCAGACCCTATTTATCCTCTTAGCATTCGGGTTTCCTGGGCCTGTGTCCGGAGGACTTCTTTATCAATGCTTATTTGAGGGCGCTGCCTTTGAGCATACCCCAACAACCTAGTCCCGGGTGCTAAGGATAAAGGCGATGATAAGACCCACTTCTTGAGTGCCCGCTATGCGCTTGGCCTTGGATTTGGTGCTTTTCTTAACTTATCCTCTTTCATTCTTACCCAGGTCGTTTTACAGATGGGGAAACTGAGGCGCAGAGGAAGGAGTCATGTGGCCGAGTTCACGCAGGGGTATCCAGCAGGGCTAGGACTTTCCTGACTTCCAGAGTCTGAGCTCCTGGCCCCGTCAGAAGGCAGAATCTTGGGTAGTTAAAACAGGCCCGAGAGCCGGGCGTGGTGGTGCACGCTTGTAATCCCAGTACTTGGGAGGCTGAGACCGGAGGATCCGGGTTCGAGGCCAGCCTGAGCTACTTAGTGAGGCACTCCGCAACTTATTGAGGCCCTGTTTCAAAATAAAGAATAAAAAATAGGACTGGGGGTGTAGCTCAGAGGTAGAATGCCCCTGGGTTCCATCCCCAGTACTACAAAACAAACAAACAAACAAAAAACCCAAAAAGCTTCTGGGGTGCAAGTGTCTAACTTCACTGGGCAGAGGCTGGGCCCCTGCAGGGAGTGGCCAGAGAGGAGGGGGTCCTGAAACTCTGGAGCCTCATCTGGAGGGCGGGGGGGTGGGGGGATTCTGACCTTAGCTGTCTTTGTCCAGAGCTTGTGCGAAAATCATTCTCCATCTATCACAATTGAACTCTCATGCACTAAAAAGCAACACTTTGTTTTGGGATCACAAAAGTCATGCAAATAAACCGCAGAGTATGTGAACAAGGTAAAAGCAGACTCAAAGACCAGAGCCTTAGGGCCTGACTCCCTTCCTTCCTGTCTTTTTTTCCACCCACACGTGTACACAGATATGCATATACCCAGAACCATAATTATGCTATGCGCTATTTTGAATATGCATTTTTCCCCTCTTAGATCCTCTAAGATTCATTAAGCCAGAAAGTTTTAATGAAGGCTTTCTTTTGGTATGGGGATTGAACCCAGGGGTATTCTACCTCTGAGCTACACCCTCAGCCCTTTTTTATGTTTTTTTTTTGTTTGTTTGTTTTTGCGGTACTGGGGATTGAACTCAGGGGCATTCTACCTCCGAGCTACACCCACAGCCCTATTTTTTATTCTTTATTTTGAAACAGGTCTCACTAAGTTGCGGAGTGCCTCACTAGCTGACTGAGGCTGGCCGTGAACCTGGATCCTCCAGTCTAAGCCTCCCAAATGCTGGGATTACAAGCGTGCGCCACCACGCCCGTCTCCTTTTTTATGTTTTATTTTGAAACAGGGACTTGCTGAGTTGCTGATCATGGACCTGGGATCCTCCTGTCTCAGCTTCCCAAGTTCTGGGGTTACATGGGGTGCGCCACCGCACCGGCTCGATGAAGGTTTATAGATTCCGTTACGATCCTCTGGCCTTTGACTGCTATGGCAGATTACACGTGACAGATGTCACAGGAGGATGCACACAGCTGTGACAAAAGAAGTGTAGGGATGGTCGTGAGCACATGGTGGCGGAGCCAAGGCCTAGGGAAGGAAAAGCCCCGGATACAGCGCGCTTCAAAGCTGCTCGTGTCTGAGAGCGGAGACTGTGTGTCTGGCCTGACCCTAGAGAGAAGCTGGGACCAGAACCTGGGGCCACAAGGCCAGACTCAGGCCTGGGGGGGGTTACCTGCTCCTGAAGGCCCTGGGAGCACCGATGCGTTTTGATCAAGATCGATGTTCGTGACCTGACCAAGGCTGAGAGGTCACCACCGAGACAGCAGGAAAGGGAGCCCGGGGGTCCGATCTGAGTCATGGCAGGAAAACAGCCACTCTCCAGCAGAGGAGGAACGGCTTCCCTTGGCCTCCATGTGGGAAGGAGACCAGAGCCGTGTCTGCTAGGTGGCAGCGGCCTCTGCTGTGTCAATTCCTCTGCTGCATGGGAGGGGAGAGGTGCCGGGGGTCAACTCCACCAGCCCTGCCGCCCTGCACACGCAGGCCCAAGACCCTTACACGCTTTGTCACCGGGTGAGCGGGCTTGTGAAGGTCGATTATTCCACTCCCTGTGCTGTATAGATGGGGAAATTGAGGCCCAGAGAGGGGAGGATGTACCAAGGCATATTGAGGGGCAGGGATATACTGAGATATACCAAGATATAGCTCCTGGCAAGTAGTGGGCAGAGGCAGAACTGAAGAATGCCTCGCCAAGCATCTGTAATCCCAGTACTTGGGAGGCTGAGGTGGGAGGATTGCAAGTTGGAGGCCAGAGTGTGGTAATTTAGCAAGACCTTGTTTCAAAACAAAACAAAAAGCCGGGCGTGGTGGCGCACGCTTGTAATCCCAGTATTTGGGAGGCTGACACAGGAGGATCCGGTTTCGAGGCCAGCCTCGGCTACCTAGTGAGGCCCTCCGAAATTTAGTGAGACCCTGTTTCAAAATAAAGAATAAAAAATAGGGCTGGGGGTGTAGCTCAGGGGTAGAATGCCCCTGAGTTCAATCCCCAGTACCGCAAAAACTAAACTAAACTAAACTAAACTAAACTAAACTAAATAAAACGGACTGGGGGTGTAGTTCAGAGGTAGAATGACCTAGGTTCAATCCCCGGTACAACACACACACACACACACACACACACACACACACACACACACACACACGCTTGCGCGTGCTTGGTCAATCTTGGGACTGAACCTTGCAGATCTTGGTCAATTTGATAGGTTCAAAGGGGCATCTTACTTTTTCTTTCCTTCTCTCTCTCTTTTTTTTTTTGGTACTGAGGATTGAACCCAGAGGCATTCTACCCCCCTTTTTATTTGAAATAGGATCTCACTAAGTGGCTGAAGGTCTCACTAAATTGCCGAGGGCAGCCTTGAACATGCGACCCTCCTGTCTCAGCCTCCCAAGTCCTGGGATTACGGGCATGCTCCACCACTCCCAGCTGCCCCTCTTATTTACACACTGAATTCCACGCACGTTTCCATCCATTTCTGCACTCTGAACTGGACTGAAGTTTGTATTTCTTTTCCAACACCACAAAACTTTAAAAATTACTGTACTTTTATGGCGCTTTTTAACATCTGGTAAAGCTAGCCCTCTTTCATTATTTTTGTTTTTCCTTACAACTTCCCTGGCTGGTCTCACATGTTTATGTTTCCAGATGAAATTTGGTATCATTTTGTCAAGTTCCAAAAAATAAAAGACAATGAAAACCTTGTTGGTTTAAGCATAGTATTTTCCTAGGTTATTGATATTAACCCTTTGCCTTTCATTTGGTTGCCAATTGATTTCCCTCCTGTTCATTTTGTCTGTGGTACAGGAGATTTTTTTGGTTGTTGCTTTACTTAGTCAAATCTTGTCCTTTTCCTTAAAAAAAAATCCCCAGTGATTTTTTTTTTCTTTTTTGGTACTTGAATTCAGGGTATTCTACCTCTAAGCTACACTCCCAGCTCTTTTTATTTTTTTATTTTGAAACGGCCTCACTAAGTTGCTGAAGCTGTCCTCAAATCTGTGATCCTCCTACTTATCCTCCCAAGTACTCGGGTTACCGGTGTGGGCCACCACACCTGGCTCAGTGATTTTAAAGTTTAAAAACTTTCCTTTCCTCCAAAGATCTGGTCAATATTTAACATATTTTTTGGCCAGACTTCGTAGAATTTATTTTGCTTTGTAAATAATAGCATATGTGAAAGGTATGAAAAATACATCTACACTGATTTCTTTTTTCTTTCTTATTTATTTATTTAATTTTATTTATTTTGTACTAGGGATTGAACTCAAAGGTGTTTTACCTCCAGGCTACACACCCAGCCTTTTTAAAATTAATTAATTAACTAATTAATTAATTTAGCGGTACTGTTTTTTTTTTTTTTTTGCGGTACTGGGTATTGAACTCAGGGGGCGTTCTACCTCCGAGCTATACCTCCAGCCCTATCTTTTATTATTTATTTTGAAACCGAGTTTCACTAAGTTGTGGAGTGCCCCACTAGGTAGCTGAGGCTGGCCTCGAACCCGGATCCTCCGGTCTCAGCCTCCCAAATGTTAGGATTACAAGCGTGCGCCACCACGCCCGGTGGTACTGGGTATTGAACCCAGGGACATTCTACCTCCGAGCTACATCCTCAGCCCTATTTTTAGTCTTTATTTTGAAACAGGGTCTCACTAAGTTGCGGAGTGCCTCACTAAGTAGCTGAGGCTGGCCGCGAACCGGGATCCTTTGGTCTCAGCCTCCCAAATGCTGGATTACAAGCGTGCACCACTATGCCGGGCTCCTTTTTATTTTCAGACAGGGCCTCACTAAGTTGCTGAGGCTGTCCTCGAACCTGTGATCCTCCTGTGTCAGCCTCCTGCTGACCCCGGATTTCCGCGTGCAGCACCACGCCTGGCTTCCTCCCTGTCCCTCTTCCTCCCCAGATGACAGTTGGTGGCCACGCAGGAAGCCCTCTCCCATGAGCCCTTCCCTGGGTCCCTCTCCAGCCAGCTCTGCAGCTCCGCAGGGATTTTGCCATCTATTTTCACATCTGAGAGGGCTGATTGCTCATGTTTCTGAAAATATTCTTTGGATTTCTCACCCTTTTATTTCCCAAAATAGGCATGATTCATCTGGACCTCACAAGAATCCCGTAAAGAAGGCGGGGGTGTAATCCCGCTAGCTGGGTGTCTGCTGGGGCTGGGAGAGGGTGGGGTGGCCTAGGCCCTGGCCTTATCAGTGCTCGGCTGGGGCAAAGCGGCTTTTGAGCATCCAGAATCCCCTTGGGGGTGCTGACTCTACCCAGCAGCTACTCAGTCGGTTGAGGCCTGCAGGGGCTGATGTGTATGCAGTGGCGTCTAATACTTACCCTCAGACCATCTGCTCTGGGGGCCGTCATCTTCAGCTCTTCAGTAAAGGCTGCCACCTGCAACCATGAGGCAGTGTGGGGGTCTTGGGGAGCCAGGGGTTGGTGGTCCCAGCTGGATTCCCCAAGGCAGCCCCCGCCCCCTGCAATGGATTCTGCTGGCCTCTGACCTCAGGTGCTGGGGTGTCTCTTGAGCGCCCAGTGTGTCAGCGTCAGTCATTGGCCTGTGGTGACAGCCCCGGAGCACGGGTCTGGGAGGAGGGGCCCAGGAGCAGTCCTGGGCGGGTCCCTCATTTGCAGTCGATCCCACTGAGTGCGAGGCTGGTACAGGTGGGGTCTGGGCAGCCAGTCCCTGCTGGAATCCTCAGCCAACGGGGGCCATGACTCAACCAGGGAAAAGCCCCCTCCCCGTGACACTGGGGGGCAGAGGGGTGTCTTCCAGCCCAAAGGCACACAGTCTCCAGGGACATACCACACACACACACACACACACACACACACACACACACACACACACACACACAC
>PVLC010020682.1:0-10975 GCA_004027655.1 Graphiurus murinus | reverse complement strand
CTTCCCCCCCCCCCCCATGTGCTCTCTTCTGGGCCAACTAGTTCACCTCCTTTAACTAATTGTATTTTTTTTTTGGCACTGGGGATTGAAGCCAGGGACATTCTACCTCTGAGCTACACCCATAGTCCTATCTTATTTTATTTTATTTTTATATAGAAACCGGGTCTTGCTAAGTTGCTGAGGGTCTCACTAAATTGCTGAGGTTGACTTTAAACCTGTGATCAACCTGTCTCAGCTTCCCCAAAACTGGGATTACAGGTGTACATCACCATGTCCCGCTATATATATTTTTTTAACCTCTGTGGCTGCACTGTAATGTGCCTCTGGGGCCGCATCTCCAGTTTTCCTGGTTGTCACTTGTGCAGTGACTGTTGGTTCTGGAAGGAGAGGAGTTTGCTGGCTCCTGGCTCTCCCTCACCACACACCTTCACCCCATGAAGTTGTCTTGTCACCCCATGAGTTGTCACCACATGAGTTGTCTTGTCACTGGGAAAGGGAGGATTCTTCAGCTCAGGATCTGCAGGGTCCTTGGCTTACATGCTGGAAAAGAATTTCAGCATGCACCAGTCAGAGATGTAGACGGAGATTTACTTAGGGAAGTAAGAAATACACATTCCAGGGAGAAGGTGGGCCACCCTAACAGTGTGAGTGGCCCTTTGGGAGTGCAGGGCGCTTCTTTTTTTTTTTTTTTTTTTTTTGCGGTACTGGGGATTGAACTCAGGGGCATTCTACCTCCGAGCTACACCCCCAGCCCTATTTTTTATTCTTTACTTTTTGAAACCGAGTCTCACTAAGTTGCGGAGTGCCTCACTAGGTAGCTAAGGCTGGCCGAGAACCCGGATCCTCCGGTCTCAGCCTCCCGAATGCTGGGATTACAAGCGTGCGCCACCACGCCCGGCTGCAGGGCGCTTCTTTTACAGGGGCTTTGGCGAGGGGTGAGCAGGAGAAGGGGTGTGAGGACCACATGGGTCTGATGGCCTCCGGTGACTGAGGGTGTCCCGGCAGAGGTGTCCGCTGTTTAAACTCTCAAGGACAGCCCACGGAGCCCGAGGAGATCGCTCTTCTGCGTGACCTCTGTGGTCTGGCCAAGAGGCCCCTACCTGGAGACGGTCAACAGAAGCTTTGGGGTCTAATGGGCCTTGCACACTCTGTATTTTTTTTTTTTTTTGAGGTACTGGGGATTGAACTCAGGGGCATTCTACCTCCGAGCTACACCTCCAGCCCTATTTTTTATTCTTTATTTTGAAACAGGGTCTCACTAAGTTGCACAGGGCCTCACTAAGTAGCTGAGGCTGGCCGCGAACCCGGATCCTCTGGTCTCAGCCTCCCAAATGCTGGGATTACAAGTGTGCGCCACCACGCCCGGCCACATGCTCTGTATTGAAGTTACCTTTCCCCTGTTCTCTGGATCGTAAAATCCCTCCCCAACCTTTTCTCTTGGCCTTCTTGACACTGTGCCTTTGTTCCCCTAAATAAACCTCTTCTAGTCCCCACTCCTGCTTTCTGCGTGAAATTTTTCCGACTCAGGGAAGCAAGGACCGATGTGGAAGTTACTACCTGTAACATTTCTTTTTTTTTTTTTTTTTTTTTTTGCGGTACTGGGGATTGAACTCAGGGGCATTCTACCTCCAAGCTACACCCCCTGTCCTATTTTTTTTTATTCTTTATTTTGAAACCGAGTCTCACTAAGTTGCAGAGTGCCTCACTAGGTAGCTGAGGCTGGCCGAGAACCCGGATCCTCCAGTCTCAGCCTCCTGAATGCTGGGATTACAAGCGTGCGCCACCACGCCCGGCCTGTAACATTTCTTTAAGGCCGAGCATGGTGGCGCACGCTTGTAATCCCAGGACTTGGGAGGCTGAGACAGGAGGATCCGGGATCGCGGCCAGCCTCAGCCACTTAGTGAGGCACTCCGCAACTTAGTGAGACTCTGTTTCAAAATAAAGAATAAAAAAATAGGGCTGGGGGTGTAGCTTGGAGGTAGAATGCCCCTGAGTTCAATTCCCAGCACTGCAAAAAAAAAAAAAAAGGTTGACATAAAACAGAAGCAAGAAGATTGGGGGCTTGGGGGCAGGGTGAGAGAGCAGTAAAGCATTCAGATGTTGAGATGTCCGCAGTCAACAGTGATAGGACAGTGTGACACAACTGCAGTAGAGAGTGGAAGACTGTGGACTGTTCATTCAGGAGGGCTGTGCCTCTTTTTTTTTTTTTTGGTACTGGGGATTGAACTCAGGGGCATTCTACCTCCGAGCTACACCTCCAGTCCTATTTTTTATTCTTTATTTTGAAACAGGGTATCGCTAAGTTGCGGAGTGCCTCACTAGGTAGCTGAGGCTGGCCTCGAACCCGGATCCTCCAGTCTCAGCCTCCCAAATGCTGGGATTACAAGCGCGTGCCACCACGCCCGGCGGAGGGCTGTGCTTCTACCAGGGATCATTTATAAAAAGACTCTCATTGCTGGGCCTGGTGGTGCACGCCTGTAATCCCAGTCCTTAGGAGGTAGAGACAGGGAGATGGCAGGTTTGAGGCCACCCTCAGCAACTTAGTGAGACCCTATTTCAAAGTAAAAAATAAAAAAGGCTGGGGTGTAGCTTGGAGGTAGAATGCCCTGGGATCAACCCCCAGTTACCCCCTCCCCCCCCCCAAAAAGTGTTATTTGTCATAAGGAGCACTTAGTAAGCCCCAGCAACCTGGCGCACTGCGATTCCTTGATTGTTGGGCGGACCTTATGAAGTAGGCTTGTTAGCAGTGGCCCTGTTTCCAGTTCAGGGGACTGAGACGGGGCAGATGCCTGCCCAGGGTTACCAGCAGAGGGAGTCCAGGCAGGAGAGGCCGCCTGAGCTCACCTTTCACCTTCAACCTTGATGTCCCCGGGAGCCTTCGGGGGGCTGCTGAACCCCGATTCTGTGCTCCTTCCTGCCCTCAATGGCGTGTGCCGGGCCCATGTCCAGGGGCCGCCTCACAGCCACCCTCCCCTTGTCTCCCGGGGCTTTACCCCGAGGCTGCTTTGAGGCGTATTTTTTTTTTTTTTTTTAAAGTGGAAACACACTCTCCCTGGCTGGCAGCTCAGATGGCGGCTTTTAGACACTGTTTGGCTTGGCACCGCTTCCGCACGTCTCCCGGCCACACTCGCTCTGTGGTTCTCTTTGCCAGAACCAAGATCAGAAATAACTCAGCTGTGAAAAAAACTCGCAGGAGCCAGCGGCGGCCCCTAAAAGAGGACGAACTGTGGGGGGCAGGAGGGGATTGTTTTTCTCCCCGAATCAGAAGCGTGAAGGGAGGTGGGAGAGGGGAGCACAGGTTTGAAAAGCCTGCGGATATTTAGGCACCAGGACTGGTTCCGTTTTAAGAAAGATGAGGGCTGAGGCATGTGCGCACCATCGGACAGTCCAGGTTTGTTGTTGTTTTTTTCTCTGCCGGGCTCTTGACGCCCGTCGGTCGGGCCTTCTGGTTAGTACTGCTAAGGCCCACGGGCCCCAAGCATGCTGGTGTGATTCCAGATGGCAAGAAGTGTTTTCATTTTATGGCATTACAAGTTGTCGCCCCACCCCCACCCCGCCCCAGGTCAGTGTTGGAGCTTCCGGTGCCATATCCTGGTGGCAGTGGTCCAAGGGACAGAACGGAAGCCAGGATTGGCCGTGGGCGAGGCGTGAATATCTGGTACCTTGCCTATTCACCCAGCAGCTGGGGGCTGCCCGGGGACTGCCCAGGGCTGTGGATGGACTTGAAGTCCCCAGATGGCGCAGACGAGCAGGTAGAGGCTGGAAGGAGGCTCCATCATTTCTTCAGCGGCCGCTCCACCTTCCCCTTCTCAGACACCGCATGGTTCTGTGGCCCCATCAGGGTGGAGAACACCGCAGCCCCCTTTCCTCCTGGCCTCTCAGAACACCGAAGCCCCCTTTCCTCCTGGCCCCTCAGAATCCCGTGTGGAGGGAAATACAAAAGCAACTGAGATAGCTAGCAGGGTGGTGGCACACGCCTGTAATCGCAGGACGTGGGAGGCTGAGCCAGGAGAATTGCAGGTTGGAGGCCAGCCTCGGAAATTTAGCAAAGACCTCGGCAGTTTAATGAGACCATGTTTCAATAATAATAATAATAAATAAATAGAGCTGGGCCAGGTGTGGTAATCCCAGTACTTGGGAGGCTGAGACAGGAGGATCTGGGTTCGCGGCCAGCCTCAGCTACTTAGTGAGGCACTCCGCAACTTAGTGAGACCCTGTTTCAAAATAAAGAATAAAAAATAGGCCTAAAGGTGTAGCTCAGTGGTAGAATGCCCCCGAGTTCAATCTCCAGTACCATACACACACACACACACACACACACACACACACACACACACACAAAATAGGGCTGGGGTGTAGTTTGAAGATGGAACACCCTGGGTTCAATCCTCAGTAACAAAAACAACAACAATAATGATGACAACCCACAGGAAAAACACAGTGTGCTGTTGTGTGTTAAAAGGGAAGAGTAGGAGGATCGACGGTTCAAGGCCAGCCTCAGCTACCTAGTGAGGCCCTCCGCAACTTAGTGGCTCATGCTTGTAATCCAGCATTCGGGAGGCTGAGACCGAAGGATCCGGGTTCGAGGCCAGCCTCAGCTACCTAGTGAGGCCCTCCGCAACTTAGTGAGACCCTGTTTCAAAATAAAGAATAAAAAATAGGGCTGGGGTTGTAGCTTGGAGGTAGAATGCCCCTGGGTTCAATCCCCAGTACCGCAAAATAAATAAATAAATAAATAAATAAATAAATAATAAAAAGGCAGGGAGGCGGGGGGGGGGGCAAGCGCCGTGTGCATGTATGTCATCGTCAACTTGATTTACATTATGATGTGAGATGATTATGCACCAATAAAAGCACATTAAAAAATAAAAATAAAAAATAAAAAGGGTTGGCAGTGTAGCTCAGAGGTAAAATGCCCCTGGGTTTAATCCCCAGTTACCAAAAGGAAACAAAACCTCCCCTGATCATAACCAAAATGCCGGATAAACCTTTCTTTCTTTCAATATATATATTTTTTCACACATTGTCGAGTTGGCATGTGTGTAAGGGGATGATGGCTTTCTAAAATGAAATGAAAGCAGGAGACTTCAGCGCCAACAAGCTGCCGAGGCGCAGGAGAGCAAGTCTGGGCTCCGCCTGAGGGGGCTGTAATAGGAGACCTCTTCAAAGCTGGAGTCCATGGGAAGTATCTCCCCCTGTGGAAGAGAAGAGAAAGGAAACCCCTCCTGCCCTGCCCTTGACACCCGGTAAAAGCAAGAAGATCTCCCCGGAGACCTTCAGCACCAGCCGACCCTCACGTGACTTGCAGTTTGAATTCATGCTACTTGTGTGGTTCCAAAAAACTCAAGCTGAGAATTTAATTTAAAGTGCCTCCTACTTGAAGCAAAGCCTCGACTTTCCCCGAGGAACTCAACTACGGTGTTAGCCTCAAGTCAAGATCCAATGCCAGCCAGGTGTGGTGGTTACGCCTGTAATCCCAGGACGTGGGAGGCCGAGACTAGAGGATCGCAGATTCGAGGCTAGACTCAGCAATTTAGTGAAACTTTCAGCAACCTAGCAAGACTCTCTTTCAAAATGAAAAACAGAAAGGGCTGAGGGTGCAATTCAGAGGTAGAATGCCCCTGGGTTCAATCCCCAAGAACATACACACACATACACACACACACACACACACACACACACACACACACACACACACCAAGCCGGGAGTGGTGGCACACACTTGTAATCCCAAGGCTGAGACAGGAGGATTGCAGGTTCTTGGCCAGCCTCAGCTACTTAGCAAGGCTTTCTGCAACTTAGTGAGACTCTGTTTCAAAAAAAAAAAAAAGAAAAAAGAAAGAAAGAATAAAATAGGGCAGGGGGTATAGCTCAGAGGTAGAATACCCCTGGGTTCAATCCCCAGTAAAACACACACACACACACACACACACACACACACACACACACACGGAGAGAGAAAAAAAGTAAGAAAGAGAATGAGGTCACAGCAAAAAAGTGATAAACTTCTCAAGGAAAGAAAAGAGAACCAGCAAAAACAAGAGACAGTAGAAATAGATCTTGACAGCTTCAGATGGGAAATTATCATATACAGACTACAAACACATTTATTTATTTATCGGTATTAGGGATTGAACCCGGGGGCATTCTACCTCCAAGCTGCACCTCTTGCCCTTTTTAATTTTTTTATTTTGAAACAGGGTTTTGCTATGTGGCTGAGGCTGGCCTCAAACCTGTGGTCTTCCTGTCTTAGCCTTCCAAGTGCTGGGATTACAGGCATGGGCCACCATGCCTGTTTACAAACACATTTAAAATGACTATTTTTGTATTTTTAAAGAAATAACAGAGAAGTTTGGAAAAATGGGCAGAGAATAAGAGATGGTAAAGGACAGCCAGATTTAGGAAAGAACCAACTGAAATGTCCACAAATGAAAAAATGGAGCATTTGAAATTTGAAACTCAGTGAATGGGTTGAACAGCAGATTAGACATAGCTGAAGAGGGGGTTCCTCAACTAGCAGAGCCCATGGAATTATCCAGAAGAACAGGGCGAGCAGGCCTAAGGTACGTCTGCTCAGAGTTCCAGAAGGTCACAGAATGGGCATGCCGACAGCATAGAGAGAGCTTGGTAATGCTGGCTGTCTTGTGGAATTGTTATAGGTACCAAACCTCAGACCTAAGTAGCTCAGGAAATCCCAAGCAAGGTTAAGTAAAAAGAAACTCACTAGTAGATGCATCAGAACAAAATTGTGGAACACCGAAGAAAAAGAGAAGGTGTTAAAAGCACCGGAGGGAAGACTCTCCCCAAAGGACCAATGATTAGATTTACAGCGGACTTCTCACCATTGTCCATGGAAGCCAGAATACAATGGAACAATATTTTTTTGTTTGTTTGTTTTTTAGGTAGTACTGGGGATTGAACCCAGGGGCATTCTACCTCTGAGCTACATCCCCAGTCCTATTTTATTCTTTTATTTTGAAACAGGGTCTCACTAAGTTGCAAAGAGCCTTGCTAAGTTGCTGAAGCTGGCCGTGAACCTGGGATCCTCCTATCTCAGTCTCCCAAGTACTGAGATTACAAACGTGCAACACCACACCTGACTGGAATATCTTTCATTGGCTGAGAAACAGTAACTGCCGGCTTAGAACTCTTCTAGAATGAGGGTGAAATAACAACATATTCAGACAAATGAGAGTTTTACCATCAATGTATCCTCATTAAGCCGGGCATGGTGGCGCATGCCTATAATCCTAGTACTTGTGAGGCTGAGACATGAGGATCACAGGTTCGAGGCTAGCCTCAACAACTTAGTGAGGCTGTCAGCAACTTAGTGAGATCCTGTTTCAAAATAAAAAATAAGGACTGGAGATATAGGTCAGAGGCAGAATGCCCTGGGTTTAATATTCCCAGCACCAAAAAAAAAAAAAAAAAAAAAAAAAAAAAAAAAAAAAAAAAAAAAAAAAAAAAAAAAAAAAAAAAAAAAAAAAAAAAAAAAAAAAAAAAAAAAAAAAAAAAAAAAACCAAATAAAACTTCACTAAAGAAAACCTATATGTAATATACTTTAGGCAGAATAAAAATTATTCCAGAGAAAAGTCCAGCTACATAAGAAGGAATAATGGTGGGTAAAGACATTGGCAAATATTTAGGGAAAACTAAGCAAATATGGACTGTATGACTCCACAATAATAAAGCCCAATTTATGGTAGGAAAAAATAGGCCGGTACTAAAATATTGGACGGTACCATATAATTTGGGAGAGGATGTTCAAAATTGAAGCTTTCAAAGTCTTTCAATTATTTTGCCTAAGTTTAGGCTTGGTTAATTGAGTGCTCATTGGCAAAATACCTGGATAAGCATTAACAACTGGTCACAGCTTCCAAATAAATAGAATTAAAATTAAGATACAAAAAGGGGGGGGGGACTCTCAAAAGAAAGGGAGACTATGGGCAGGGAAAACAGAATGAATAGAAATGTATTATAAGACTTTATAAGCCAGGCTTGGTGGTACACTCCTGTAAACTCGGTACTTGGGAGGCGGGGACTGGAGGATTGTAGGTTCAAGGCCAGCCCCAGCAACTTAGCAAGAACCTGTCTCAAAATAAAAAATAAAAAGTGCTGGGGCCAGGGGGGGGGCGTGGTGGCGCACGTTTGTAATCCCAGTACTTGGGAGGCTGAGACTGGGGGTCTTGGGAGGTGGGTTTTCGGCCAGCCTCAGCTACTTACTGAGGCCCTCAGCAACTTAGTGAAACCCTGTTTCAAAATAAAGAATAAAAAATAGGGCTGGGGGTATAGCTTGGAGGTAGAATGTCCCTGGATTCAATCCCCAGTACTGAAAAAAAAAAAAAAGCACGGGGTGAGGGGGTGCATCTTGGAGAAAGAATGCCCTTGGATTTAATCCTTAGATTCCAAAAACAAAAAGGCTATATAAATTAATCTAAATACATAAGTAAGCTATCAGTAGACATATACACAGACTAAACTCTAAGGTTAAAAGGTTAAAAGACAACTGTCTGAATTTTAAAAATCCTTAGATTGTGGCCTGATTACAAGCGATGTACTTCAAATACAGGGACTCAAAACTGTTCAAAGTCCTTGTACAGGAAAATAATAGTGAGGTGGCTGGGCATGCAGCTCAGTGGTTGAGCTTGGGTTTGGCAGACACAGGCCCCAGGTTAAATCCCAGCACCAACACACACACACACACACACACACACACACACACACACACACACACACACACCCGGCAAATACTAACTAAAAGAAAGCTGCTAGCTGGGTGTGGTGGTGCAGGCTTGTAATCCCAGTACTTGGGAGGCTGAGACAGGACGATCAAAAGCAATTTAGTGAGACCTTGTTTCAAAATAAAAAATAAAAAATGCTAGGGGTGTAGAATGCCCCTGGGTTCAATCCCCAGTAGCAAAAACAAACAAGTAATCAAGCAAGCAAACAAACAGCTGTGTGTATATTAATACAAGGTAAAAGTAAGGGTTAAGGGAGAAAAGAATTATTAGGAATCTGATGGTCACTGGATAACAACAGAAGGTTCAACTCACCAGCAAGCTATAATAGTTCTTAATTTATACACGGTCATCTCAGTATCCAGGGCTTCCGGTACACACCCAAGCCGGCAGAGGGTGGAGTCCCTTATACATACATGGTTCAGTATCTATGTACCTCCTCACATATGCTTTAAATAATCTCTAGATTGCTTTTACTACCTAATAAAATATGAATGTTATATAAATAGTTATATTGTTTAGGGAATAATGGCAAGAAAAGCTTTTTTTACATGTTCAGTACACACACACACACACGCACAAATTCAAATAATTTTCATCTGTGGTTGGTTGAATCTGCAGATGTAAAACCTGCAGATATGGAAGGCCAAAAGTCTAACTCTTGTAACTGAAAAAAATCTAAAGGAAAAATGGGGAGATGAAGAAGAAGAGACGTATTCCCCCTCCTGATGGGATACTCCTAGATCATCTCAGTGACGACAGGAACGACAGGAGAAACACATCAACAACACAGAGGATACAGACCCTGAAAACCAGCTCTTTTCAGGTATACGTGGAGCATTTAGATAGTACTTCAGATGATAAAGTGAACCCCAACACATTTCCCAGATTCGGGGCGCAGATTGGACCTCCTAGGAGCCCGACTTGGAGACGCTGATCGGGTCAGGGATTTTACTGGGGAGCACTCCCAGGACTGGTGTCTGCGGAATGTACAGGAAGAGTCAGGTGTGTGCAGGGGAGGAGTGGAGCTTCCACACAGCACCACAGGCCGCCGTAGCTGAGCCCCTGCAGAGCCCAACAGCGTGGTGGTCCTTCAGAGTTGCTGGAAGCCCGGCGTGGTGGCGCACACTTGTAATCCCAGCATTTGGGAGGCTGAGACCGGAGGATCCGGGTTCGAGGCCAGCCTCAGCTACTTAGTGAGGCACTCCGCAACTTAGTGAGACCCTGTTTCAAAATAAAGAAGAAAAAATAGGGCTGGGGGTATAGCTCGGAGGTAGAATGCCCCTGAGTTCAATCTCCAGTACCACAAAAAAAAAAAAAAAAAAAAAAAAAAAAAAAAAAAAAAAAAAAAAAAAAAAAAAAAAAAAAAAGAAAGAAAAAAAAAAAGAACTCAGAGTTGCTGGAGTTGGGGTACGTGCCCCGGCCTTTATACTCTTGTATTGATCAGCCATTGGATGCAGGCTGTCCCCATTAAAGAGGTATGGTCTTGGTTAGGCAAGACAATTTCTTCAGCCCAGGCCACCTCCAAAGAGAGCTAGTGGCTGGGGAGGGGCCATCTTTCAGCAGCTGGGGGAGTAAGGTCTTCATTTTGGAAGCCAAAGCTGGGCAATCTACATGATAGCCACCGCAGTTTGTATACCGACTGGATTCTCTGATTGTTAGTCCTTGATACCAAAAAGACAATTAAAAGGTGCTCATCCCTTTGGAAAAACGACATCTGCATAACTTACAGGCCGAAAAAGAAATCACAACCCAAATTAGAAAATACTGAACATTAACAAAAATATTTTGTATTAAGACTTGTGAGAGCCAACCAAAGTGCTATTTGGAAGAGAATTTATGATCTTAAATGCTTATATTAGCAAATAAGAAGTGCTCTAAATAAGTGAGCTAGCATCCAACATAAAAAGTTAGAGAAGAACTGGGTGACACTTGTAATCCCAGCCTTTGGGAGGCTGAGATAGGAGGATCCGGGTTCGAGGCTAGTCTCAGCTACCTAGTGAGGCCCTTTGCAACTTAGTGAGACCTAGTTTCAAAATAAAGAATAAAAAATAGGGCTGAGGGTATAGCTCAGAGGTAGAAAGCCCCTGAGTTCAATCCCCAGTACCGCAAAAAAACCAAAAAAACAAATAGGGCTGGGGGTATAGTTTGGAGGTAGAATGCCCCTGAGTTCAATCCCCAGTACTGCAAAAAAAAAAAAAAAAAAAAAAAAAAAAAAAAAAAAAAAAAAAAAAAA
>PVLC010020681.1:0-28922 GCA_004027655.1 Graphiurus murinus | reverse complement strand
TGGTGACAGATCAAGCTATGATCAATGTAGAGATACTACAGGCTTGCCACAGAGCCTTTGTAGAGCATACAGACTCATGGGGTACATTATTGTCTTTCCATAGCAGCTGGATTTGCAGAATTATCTCCCAGCCATCTGTGAACATCTTGGTAATTTTGGAGATGCCTTTTTAAGAAGCTATCCCCAGGTCCTTCACCAAGTGCATTGCAGCCGTCTGACTGCTGAGCTGGTTCCAGTAGTTTTTCCTGAGGCTGTGTGCCTTTTGATTCATGTCAGTTTCTGTGATTGTTGTGGTTCGGTAGTCTACCTACTCTTCAAGGAGCATTGTCAAACAGAAGAATCTATTTCCTGTGTTTCTGATAAATAAATCAAGTCCAATTTTTTCCAATTAAATTTAGGGTCATTTTTCTTTGAATGTATCACTTGAACTATCTCTTCTGCAATTCGTCTACTCAGTCTACCCACATAGTGTCTTGAGAACTTTTACCAATCAGTCTGACATTGCATTACTTAAAGAAAAGAAAGCTGTCTACTAATATGCAGATTTCAATGTCTACACTCCTTGTTCATATCAGTTATAAAGAAGCCAAGTGAAAAGCATCTGGAGCAAGAAGTCACATTCTTCTATTTGGAGAAGTTCATATATATATATATATGTGTGTGTGTGTGTGTGTGTGTGTGTATTCCTTTCTCATTTTGTACTATTCCAGTATTAGAATCAAGAGGCAGGTTCATGAAGATAATTCAGAATAGTATAAGAGAAGCCTGTTCTTACACAGGGTTAGTGTCATTACCCCTCTGAAGTTCTGATTCTACCACCATCTTCAATGAACAATCACCAGTTACTAATCACCCAAAATTTGTAAAGAGAATAGCTCAGAAACTGGGTCAATCATACTTATATATCTAAAAATAAATTAATGAAAACATACTTTATGACTTCACTAAGTATTTCTTAATTTAAAATATCCTGCTGGGTATGATGGTGCATGCCTGTAATCCCAGTACTTGTGAGGAGGAAGATTGCAGGCTCAGGCTAGCCTCAGCAATTTAGCGAGTGCATCAGCAAGTTAGCAAGCCCCTCCCTACTTCAATAAAATAATAATAATAATAATAATAATAATAATAATAATAATAATAATACCTGGAGCTTAACTTGGAAATAGAATGCCCTGGGTTGAATTCAATTCCCAGTATAAAAACAAATAAACAACCCCCCCAAACAAATAATCCTAAATTTACTCCCTTACCTTTATCATTGTACATATTTATTTTCTTTAGCAGGAAAAAATAAGTAGGTCACTTATTCAGATTTGATTACTTATTATAAAAGCTGTATACCTTAATCATTAACTTAGGTAGTATATTTATTTCACAGTTCAGAAATCTTATCCTTTATAATGAAATTTATCAGCATTTATAACTGGTCTCTGTTTATTAGCACTTTTTTTCTAGAGTAATTGGAAATCTATCAACCAGGATGTTTTTTGTTGGCTGAAAGCCAAACCCCCAGTGTAAGTAGTTTAAATAAGGAAAAAATATTATCTCACATAATAAAAAGTCTAGATACAAGATGAAATCAAGCTATGGAATCTGGGAACTCAACTTCTGTGCTGTGGCTCAGCTTCTCTCTAGCCTATTGTCTCTACTTTCCATCATGTTTCATCTTTATACTAGGAGAGAGACTACTCCAGTACTTCCAGAAATTGTATCTAGAGCGAGTCCACAGTATTCGCTGGAAGGAAATGTTCATCTTTTCTTATGTCTTCTTCTTAGCAGCAAGGATCTATTTTCCAGAAGTCCCACTGAAAACCTCTCATCTCACTGTCTTGCATTTGATCAAATGCCGTTTCCTAAATGGAGAGCGATGAGAGAGAATGTAATGGGCTTAGAGGAATCATTTAGTCAACCACAGACTACTGTGGTAGCAAAACAAGTGTATACAAAGCTACTAATCTTCATAAAAAACTGTAAAATTACCATCTATAACTTCTTTCAAAGAAAAAGGGCAGATGACTTTTATTTGGACAAAAAAGTATGCTCATGAATGATCAAATCTCTATTATTTTTAAAGAGTATATGCAAAGTGGTAATATTTCATTGAAAAACTAAGTCATATTCTAAAAGGCATGATTTTTAAACAATTTTGCTTGAATCATATTTGATTTGGTACCTTATCACATCTTTTAAAAGAAGATATCTAATATTAATGAAGACAGATGACATAAAAATTATGAAAAAACTAAATGCCTAAATTCCTTCAGGCTTCCTTTGTTTTCAGATCATTGGCTTTCTCTGCTTAGTGTTGTAAGGGTAAAAATCACAACTGCCATAAAGTAGTTTTATACTTATTATATTGAATGGTGATTTAAATTTTTGGTTAGTTTGATGATTTAGAGTACTTTGAGGTCTTATTTCTGCTTTCGGAAAAATATGAGAAAATTTCACTACATGCTATAGTTTGAATCTGGAATTTCCCTTGAAGGCTTGTTTGTTGAAGGCTATGTTGGACACATGGTTAATTTAGCCTTACCCAACATTTATCAGGCTATTTGATCATACATTCATATTATGGTATGAAAAAAGCTAATATCTTGATGATATTTTGTTTTCTATCAAGATATACTAGGAAATGCTGATTCAAGGAATGGGGGAAAGCAAATACTAATATGTAATATAAAGATGCTCACACTTTATACCTACTCTTATATGTTCAATCACATGCTACTCAAGAGCTGCCTATCTCAGATATTGTTTTTGATGTGTGGTTGGTTGGTTAGTTGTTTTTTTCATCCAAGGGGAAAAAAGATCTTGATTAGTTTTCCCGGTCATTCACTATTACCAAAACACCATTAAATATTCTAATCTCAGGTCACTTTTTTTCAATACAAAGTAGATGCCTAGCAGCACTGTCCAAAACTCTGCCCATTGGAATTATTTTTCCTCATGCCAGTCTTTTAAGGCCATCCCTAAGTGAGGTGTGTTGCATCTAGCACCCAGTTTTGGTTCATACCACATATTAAAACAACATAGTTGTAATCCACAATTGGACTTGATTCTCCTCACTTTGTCTTATGGGAATCTCTATATGACCATAGTTGTAAACTCAGAGCCAGGTGCTAGTGCAACAGTGGTGGATGACATTGTGGCTTAGGGCTTCTCTGCATGCAGTTTCTTTGTTCCCTGTGGTCCTTCTCATGTATATCCATTCTCAAAAATTCACATTGAAAACATCTCTTCTTTCATTATTTGCCAATGTATTTCTGTATTCCAACTTCCTTCAACATGGGCGATCACTTTTTCCATGCTTCTAAGTGTTATCCAAGCAACAAGTTTGCAACAATTCCCTAAGTCCTTGCCAGAATGTTAAATCCAGCTTCTTCTGACTGCACTTCCTAATCAATGCATTCTTCCTGACTCAACTGTTTATCCTAAAAGTTTTATTAAATATCTTCAAAATCCAGTCTTCTCTTTACTTTGCTGGTTTTTGCCATTTTGTGTCAGTTAAATTTTGTAACTCCTGCATGATATAATCTCATTTCTTACATTATCAAGGATAGCAAAGCCCTAGGGAACTCACATTCTAACTTAACCCCAGTTATTGTCATAATGACCAAGGAGAAGCAGAGAGGCCAAATCCTGAGAAGGTCACCTGTTTTAACCTGTATGAGTGTGTGTGTGTGTGTGTGTGTGTGTGTGTGTGTGTGTGTGTAATTAAAAGACCTTATACTCAGAAGATCTTATACTCAGCAGATTGGAAGGTGGTTGAGGAGTCAAACTATATAGGAAAATTCACTCAAGTATTACTATTTCCTTTAGGAGCATTCATCTAAATGCCAAAATCTCAAATTTTCCCATCCAAGTCCCTGATCATGGCATTTAATTTTCTTTGCCATTAAGTCACTCAGACAATTAAGTCATGGGATTGGTCCTTCATTTTCTCTGTCGTTCTGATTCATGAGATGAAAGCATCTGGCTTTCACATCTATTTTTCAATCACCTATTATTTGCCCTCAATTATTCTTTATCATTATGTAGTGAATTCAATAACTTCTACAAATCATCATCTAATATGCAAACTCATCAATGAATCTCCTTCTATTAGTACTATCAAAACTGACCTGTGTTAAAGTTTTAACAATTTTTTTCCATTTTGCATCAAATATAAATTGTATCCCCGCCTACATTATGGGGTCTTATACAACAAAACAGTGAATAATCCAAAATTCCATCATATTGCTCACTATCTTAGACTAGTTCTTTATTTAGTGTTTCAACTTGGGTGACTCTGAAGTGGATGCTGAGGCAGTATAGGGTGCAAAAATTTATAAAAGATCAGTACCTGCCAAAGAAAGGAAGAGAAACAGCATTGGATAGAGGGAGAAATTATGATAGAGGCACCCAAGAGCCTTGGCTAACCCACTGGGAAGCTTTGGAACCATTAATGCTCATGTGAGTCATCCCACATAAGCAAAGTGGCCAAGTGAAAACAAAGTAGACTCCAAAGGATGTGACAGATGAGGACTATTTGTCAATTTCCTTGAATATCTGGGCAATAAAATTCCTTTGAGGGGGGATCTGAGTGGTGCCATATCATATTTACCCTAGATGTATGTATGCGCATGTGTGTGTGTGTGTGTGTTTGTGTGTGTGGGGATCCTCTAAAGGATTTTCTTGTACCTTTCTTCTTTTTTTATGTGAAGGCAGATTTAAATACAGGCAGATGAGAAACTATCTAATCTCTGAAAGACTATAGGAAAGAAAATTCTAAAAACTATCCATAACTTTTATTTCAAACTGTGTTAAGATAAAACTATGCTAGGTTGAGGAAAGCTGATTTTTGACAACCTGTTCTGAAAACATTTAATTTTCCTTTTTGATGATGCAGAGAAATATAAGGCTGAATACTCTGTGAGTGTAATTCACTAGACCCTTATTGTTAGGTCAACCATCCTGGCAAGCTAAGTGCTCTCTGTGTCCAGAGATGATCTTTAAAAAAAAATCAGTAAATTCCTCCCCTGAAGATAGGTAACAATCCTTCCAAATGGAACACAGATTCTGTGCAGAGAAAATGTTGAAGAATCAAAAATATACCTTAAATGGAGGACTTTTCAAATGTAATTTCTTATCTTTTTGCTTTCAACTTTCGTCTCAAGTATTTTATATTGTTTTTTAATATGAAATAAAGCCTCGTTTTAAAAGTTTTACTTCAAAGAATAAATATTTAAAAAAATGGGGAGGGAAGTTATTTAAAAAATCATAACCCATTTTCTCCTTAGGGAGAGTATTTTTAGTTAGAATATGATTTCATTGATTGGATGGCATTTTGTAATACAGAAATATGTGTAACATTTAATTCCTTATGATTCAATAACAGACAATAACACCTTTATTTTATTTAGTTCGGCCCAAATTTTAGCATCACTGCTATGTGACAGGCATTATATTAAGGACTGGGAATACAAAGATAAATGACATGTGGATAACCCATTCTTAGCTGCTCATGAGAATGTAATATTTGAAATTAAACTGGGCTTTTAGGATGCAAGAGACTGTAAATGGCACCCTGAGGCTCTCTTGTTAGGAGATTTATATGTAAGCTGTAAGGAAACCTCATTATCTGGAATCCCTAGAACTCATACTGATCTGTGTACATGATTCCCATGTACATGATCAAATACAAATCCCTGTTATGTCTCTGTAGATCCAAAGGCTGCTTGTTTTAAAGCTTAAGCTTATATAATCAAGTGGACTAACAAGAGAGAATTGTGGGGATGCATGTATCCAAACTCAAATTACTCCAAATTCCTTGATAGGAAAGAATGATTGTGAGTAGGATGTTGCCTTGATCAAAAAATCTCTCAAAACCAAACGTAAATGCTAAAAATATCATACAAATTCCATCATTTTTTTTAGTTTTTATGTATTATGACTTTTCCCATTTATTTGTAGGAGGTTTTGAGTCATGCTTTTTTTTTTTTGAATTTGGAGCTACCCATAAACATGAAGAAGCAAGGAAATCATTCATGCACTTTTTCTGGGATCAATAATTTTATAGTATGACTGATTAGTGTCCTCAAATGCTATCACAGTTGATTGCAGAACCCTGAGAATGAAAGTGTAGGTGGCACAGAAAGATTATTGTTCTTACTGTGAACTTTGATTTTTTTTTTTTCCTTTCAGGTTACAGAGGGAAGAACCTAAAGAAAAATGTAGGTCAAGTGCTTTTATCCCCTGCAAATTCTACAGGAGCAATCACAAAATCACAGTGACTAGCCCTGATTTTCAATGATAGAAAGAGATGGGAAATAAGTAAAAAAAGGCAATGGACAAGCATTTTTAAGCAGTATTTTAAAATATAAAGCAACACATATCATATTTTTAAAATTAGAAATATATTGGGTTAATTTAGCCCAATTTGACTTTGGCTTATTAAATCAGTCTTTTATGTGACTACTTCTAGTCATTATCACATTAATGTGATGAAGTGAGAAAAGGAAAAATTGAAACATATGTTCAAAAGGCACCATGTTTTACGTGCTCTAATTCCCTAATTAATGCACAACTCTTCAAAAAACAATTATTTTCTAAATATGTGGATGTTTCAGAAGCTAGAGCAGCTTTGTTCATTAGTATAATTATTGTAAAATTATATCTACTCAATTTTTGTTTGTAAATATTATGTTAATTCAAAAAATAATTTATAATTATTTTGAGTGTTATATGTTATCTACATGAACTCTTTCTGCATTTAAAGAATAACATTTGAATTGAGACATAATTAATTTAATTAATATTATGATTAACTATGTAATGAAACTTCCTATTGTATTAGAATTGACTATGATGAATCTGCAATGCAAATGCATTATAAAATACTAGGAGAGGTACTGTGGCCAGAAAATAATGCAAAACTCAATGGGATAGTTGTGGGAAAATCACTGTTTCATTCTTAGGATCTCAGCACTTTAAAAACTGAAGGTGTTTGACTTGTCTAGGTTTTCTAACTATAAGGCTTCTTCATGATAGCAGACCATAAACAGTTATGAATTGTATCAAAAGAAATTTGCTTCTTAAGTACTGGGATAACATTTTGAAATAGTAGAAACTTTCCCCCTTCTTATTATGTTTCTGCTACAATGACTAATTTTTGAAGTGGGAACTAGTCTCAACAACAAAAAGAACAAACACAGTCCAAGTAGGAGAAAGAATGAATCATAAGTCAGTTTCTTCCAGAAAAACCAAAGAGGTAAAAGACCTCTATAAGGAAAACTGTAAAAAGTTGAAAAAAAATTGATGAAGACCTTAGAAGATGGAAAGATCTTCCGTGCCCCTGGATAGGCAGAATAAATGTCATCAAAATGGCCATCTTCCCAAAAGTGATCTACAGATTCAATGGGATACCCATGAAATTACCAAGGTTACTCTTCACAGACATAGAAAAATCAGTCCTTAAATTCATTTGGAACAACAAAAAGCCCAGAATATCCAAAGTAGTTCTTAGCAACAAGAACCATGCAGGAGGTATCACAATACCTGACTTCAAACTCTACTACAAAGCCACAGTAATAAAAACAGCATGGTACTGGCACAAAAATAGACACATAGACCAATGGAGCAGAATAGAAGATTCAGAAACAGACCCACGTGCTTACAGTCAACTGGTTTTTGACAAAGGAACACTGGAACAAAGATAGCCTCTTTAACAAAACTCATGTTGGCAAAACTGGTTAACCATATGCAGGAAAGTGAAAATAACCCCCACTTTCTCACCCTGCACAAGAGTCAAATCAAGGTGGATAAAAGACCTGGAACTCAGGCCAAAGATGCAACTACTTGAATAGGGCGTAGGCCCAACACTTCAACACATAGGCACAGGTAAAAACTTTCTCAACAAGACCCCAAAAGCACAAGCAACTCAAAGGAAGATCAATACATGGGATTGAATTAAACTGAAGAGCTTCTGTGCAGCAAAGGAAACTATCAAGAACCTCAAAAGAGAGCCCACAGAGTGGGAGAAAATTTTTGTAGGTACTTTTCTGATAGAGGTCTAATATCTAGGATATACAGAGAACTCAAGAAACTCACAGCTATGGAATGCTCCCCCCGCCCCCCAGGGAAAGAAACTATGAAGAAGAATGAAATGAAAATAAGCAGAGAGACAGCCAGTGTCAACTGGTTAGAATAGTGTTTTAAGATAATGGATTCTCTCTTCTTCCTTGGAATTAAATCTTGTGGAAAGAGGGCTAGAAACAACCTGAAAGTTTTGAGATAACACCTTGGTGCTCAGGTATAGCCTGGTCATATTGTAATAAGCCTCAGCGCTCACTTCTTCCTATTTCTACAGCTTGATAGTTTATTAGAAAAGAAAAAAAGATAACAAAAAGGGAAAAAGAAAATCCATAGTTAATTGACATCAAAATAAATTGCCTCAGATCAATGTGTTTAGGTCAGTGCCTCAGACTCTTGAATAGCTAGAATTATAAGTGTGCAACAACACATGTGGCTAATAGACATATTCGTAACATATATGCTTTAGTTGTTCATGGGAATGTCAGAAAACATTAAAAAAAAAAACTATCCATCATCTCAACTTATTTCTTTACTAACCATTTTTTTTTACTATTGTACACTTATCATCAGACACACACACAAAAACTAAACTGAATTAAATATGGTTTTTTTGTGTGTGATTGATATAAGTAATGACTATCAGACAATTCATCTTTACTACATCTTTACTTATGTGTTAGTTCTTAAATAGCCTAAAATAAGTAAATTTAAATAAGTAGAAATAATGAAAGTAAATAGCAGGTGACTTTATAAATAGTAAACTATGATCAATTTCTGTCCTTATCCAGAGAATTAGGAGGAACACTTCCATTGCTATAGTCAAAGGTGTACACATTAAATTTATGCATTCTATAAATATATTCAACTCAACATATAAATATCCATTGAGAGATCTATTTCTACTTAGCTCCAACCCTTAAAGTGCCATGATTACAATAATGATATCTGTGACTGGAACCATTTTATCCCTCACCAGAACAAACCAAAATGTGGGCAGTTTGGGACTTTCTTGTATGCTTGTTGTTTACATTTGGAAGCAGGCTGTTTTATTTTGTTTTGTTTTTTGGTACTGTGGGTTGAAACCAGAAGCATTCTGCCTTCAGACTACACTCCTACTCCTTTTCATTTTTATTTTGAAACAGGGTCTCACTAATTTGCTGGCAAATTTTAGGCTATTTAAGAACTAACACACAAGTAAAGATGTAGTAAAGATGAATTGTCTGATAGTCATTACTTATATCAATCATGCAAAATTTGCTGGGTTGCTGAGGCTGGCCTCAAATCTTCAATCCTCTTGTCTCAGCCTCTCAAGTACTAGGATTGCAGGTGTACACTACCACACCTGGCTGGAAGCAGTTTTAGCACTAGCTCTTATGAAACCACATGTACCAAAAATGCTATACCAAAAATAACTTCTATAAATTTCCCTATGCCCAGTTAAGCACCTCAAAATGAAAAGAAATAACTCTAAATACGAACTGACTCTACTTACCTAACATTAAACACAAATTCTATACCAGAAAGATATAAAATCTAATAGAAGTAACATAAACCACTCACAAACTATACACAAATAAACAAAAACTATTTCTGGGGTAGTATGGATGACAAATGGCCTGCTGTGTATATTTGAGAATGAAAAAAGACATAAATTGGAAGGCTGATTAATTTTTCCTTTTTTTCCTGCTTAAGCTTGTTCTTCTTGGGCAAAGTTTGCGATGTCAAATTATGTTTCTCAGACACTGAATTCTTGTTGATTTTGTATGATTCTTCACTTAGTGGGTGAAGTATAGCAATAGTACCATCAAAAGTTGCCTGTGCAAAAGAGTGGACTTTTCAGGGGCTAGATGAGGTTTAGAATCTCATAACCAGACAGACAAGTTAAGAGCAGGTGCAGTCTGACAGAATGAGTTGCTTGTATTTTCTTTCTGCTGATCTCCAAAGCCACTCATTGTCCTTGTTGTAACCAAGCCATGATCATTTTCTTGTCATCATCTTATCAACCTCAGCCATGTCTTCTTTTATTTTCAAATAGAATACTTTCCTCTCTGATTTTAAAACATTAAGATTAATAATTTTTCCAAAAGAGATAGCACATTATCGCAGATATGCTCTTTGGTTCATCTCAATTTTCTTGCTGAAGTAACTAGTCATCTGTTGTTTTTGTCAGCATCTTCTATTTTTAGCTAAGTACTTGAAATGACCTTCCAAAATGACCTGCAGTTTTCCACACCATGTTTCTAAGAAAGTGAGAGAAGATTCTTTTCCTTCTGGGATGAATCAACTACTTGCTCCTGGATATATATCCTGCAGGTTGTCCTGTCAGAGTGTTGCTCAGATTGCTGGGTCAGAATCGCCTTCTCTACTGGCTCATTTTAATCCCACAGCTGTGCCTGTGTCTGCAGTGGGTGGAGGCAGATAACATGGGCTCAATAGTCTCTGCCTTTTTGTTTTGAAAGATATTTTTATCAGATTAATTATGTTCCTATTTCTTCCAGAATTACGAAGCTTTTTATTCATTCATTAATTTAGGTTGAATTTTACCAAATGCTTTTGCTCTACTTGTTTTCAATGACCATACTATTTTTCTCTTTTAATCATTTATTGTGGTGGATTGCATTTATAGATTTTTCTAATCATAGCCTCACGATAAGCAGAGCTATACATTTTATATTATTTACTTTAATTGTCCTATTCATCCATAAAAAGTATATATTTAGTCATTATAACTTTATTGGAAAGCATATCATCATACCTATGATAAATCAGAACTTTTTCCACCAATTCATTATTAAGGTTCTTCATATGATGGTATGTAGTCATAATTCATTCATCTTTATTGTTATTTCATATTTTATTATATAAACAATTTATTATAAATTTTCTCATACCTGTTACCAGCATTTAATTATGAACTCTAATAGTAAAACTGTATATAACTGTGCAAAACTAAGAATCTGGTCAACCAAATAGAACAAAGAACTAAAACCTAGACTTGAAGTTTAGGTACATCTGTCTCATTGATAAGAAAAGGTAGGGAGATTCAATAAATGAAACTGTCAGACTAGCTATCCACAAGAATAAAATCATCAACAGCTAGACTTGGGACTTCAACATTAAAAAATAAATGTGAACATCTTAGTAGAACATATCGGTGAACATATTTTAGGCGCAAAACTCATTGGCAATATTTGATAATATTAAAATTAACAAATTTGGTTCATCAAAAATAATCCTAAGTGAAAACATAAATTACAAATAGGAAAAAGTTATCAGCAATAAACACAACTGACAAATTTTATCAAGACTAGCTAAGTAGCTACAAATTCTTTGAATTTTTGGTGCCTTACCAAAAATTCAAAGAAAAATAAAATCAGATAAGAAAATCAAAGTGCCTTTGACATCAGGAGAAATACATATGGCTAGTAAATGGATGATTGACCTCACTGATGTTCAAAGAAACATAAATAAAGGACAAAATAAGATACCCTCTTAATCTTATTATATTGGCAAAAATTTTAAAGGAGTGTATGCAGTGTTGGAAGTCATATAAGCTTTATATATCCTACAAATTTCTTGGTAGAACTGTGAAATAATAAAACCCTTCTAGAATTATAAGTTTGGATAGTAAAATATTATGAAGGGTTTAGACACTATGAGCCAGAAATTCTAATCCCATATATAATGATAAGAGAAACTCATATATAACTATACTAGAAGACATGTACAAAACTGTTTATAGCTATACTGTTTATAATAGCAAAACCCTAGAAATATTTACTCAGGAACTCATTAACAGAATACTTGTACGATGATATATGAACAAAAGCTTAAATTGAAGAAATTACAGCAACAACATATATAAATGGTATATTATTTAGTGAAAAATAAAATTTAGTAAATTTTAAAACTGAAATCATACTCTTGAAATGTATGAGTTAAAAAATCTAAAGAAAAGAAAGTGAGTGAATGATAAATAAAAAAATATAAATGATGATTTCTTCAGATGCAGGGGATGGAAAAAGTACATGACTATAAGAGGTGAAGATGATAGAGTCAGAAATGAGTAAACATAAAAAATTGGCCTTCATTTACGATAGAGTGTTCTGTAAAAGTGAACAATCACCTACATTTTATTAATAATACATACATATATAGATACATACAAAAAGGTTACAAGGAGAACAATTAATTGGATTACTATCAATTCAAGTTGGGGCAATTTAGTGCCTCAGCTACTTAGTGAGTCCCTCCACAATTTAGTGAGACCCTGTTTCAAAATAAAGAATACAAAATAGGGCTGGGGGTGTAGCTCGGGGGTAGAATGCCCTGGGTTCAATCTGTAAAAAAAAAAAAAAAAAAATTCAAATTGGGGCACTTCAGATCCTTTAAAGTTTCAAAAACGAGCCTTTTAGAAAACCTAAATGAGGCTTTATTAGCATATCTTAGCCCTGATATGTGCTTATAGTATCTTCAATAAAGACATACATTATTGTTGCTCTGATACTTGAAAATTTCTATCATTCAATTTTTTAATCCCCCTTTACCCATTATAGTAACATTCATATTACAAGGCATTCCATTCACAAATATTACAGTTTGATTAAAAACTTCACACACATAGGCCCAAAAGTCTATACCAGATTCAATTTATTAGAGATAAAAGATTTAAATGACTTTGAAGCTGCTATGTACTTATTAACATACCAAGCAAATAGCAGATAGAGTGTTACCTTGAATATCTAAAGGTATGAGGAGTACTTTTGTAGATAAGGCTAATGCCTGACTCTAGCTCCTTGGGGTTCTAAGAATCAAAGATGGAGGAAAAGACAAGTGCATGGAAGGAGTAACTATTTTCTCCATTGGAATCTAGGGTAGAAGCAGAAGCTTGACATATGAATGGGCTAACGCAGAAGAAAGTCGTAATTTCAAGTGATGTTATTGCTACTATCTTTCTGTTTTAGGCAGAATTCTCACTGCTGTGACTCCCCCCCCCCCCAAAAAAAGAAAAAACTGACAACCAGAACTTGAAGAAATGAAGATTTATTTATTCAGAGTTTTAGAGGTTTTAGAGATTGTAGTCTTTGTTAGACCAGGTAAAGTTTGCAGAGATCAGGGCATGGCAGCAGGGAACAGAGAGAAAGCAAGAGTGGAAAGACTCAGTTCTCATATCATGGAGGTATCATGAAGGAGACAGAGAGAGAAAGAGAGAGAGAGAGAGAGAGAGAGCCAGTACAAGCAAAGGGAGAAGGGTATATATATACATGTATATATATACATGTATATATATACCATCCCCAAGGCCATACCCCCAAGGATTTCTCCTCAGCACCAAGTTCTGCTTCCAACATGGCTGCTTTGTATATGACATAAGGTCTGGGGGACATTCTAAACCCAAACTATAATACTTTCAATGGTTAGGCACTATTTATATAAAAATGTAGGTATATAAAATAATTGCTTCCAGCTCAACCTTCACCTTTTTAAATAAAGTAGTCCTCTCTTATCCATGGTTTCCATTTCTGTGATTTTGGTTATCCATGGTGAAACATGGTTTGAAAATATTAAATGAAAAATTCCAGAAATAAACAGTTTATAAGTTTTAAGTTGCACTCCATTTGGAGTAAGGTGATGAAATCTTGCATCATCTTGCTGTGTTCCACTGAGAATATGAACCATTTTATTGTCAAGTATCCGCAATGTATATGCTACCCATTCATTATTTACTTAGTAGCCATGTTGATTCTTAGATTGACTGTTGCAGTATCATAGTGCTTGTGTTCAAGCACTCCGATACTTAAATATGTAGCTTAAAGCTACATCACAATGCTTACATCATTCACCAAACTTCAACTCACCATACAAGCATTGTATCATGTCATGTCAACATAAGAGTGGGGAGTATATTACAATAAGATATTTTGAGAGAGAGGGTTAATATTCTCTCAACATCTATTGCAGTACATTATTTTAATTTTTCAATTGTATTGTTAGCTATGATAATCTCTTTCTATACATAAATTCTAATTTAAAGTTTATCATAGAATGTATGTAATGGACAAACAGTGTGTATATATATATATGATTTGATAGTGCTAGTGGTTTCAGGCACCCGCTAGGTGTCTTGGAATGTATATTCCATGAATAAGGGGGGTACGATTGTAGGTAGAAGTTGCTTAAGTGTACACAGACTAGACAGCATAGTTGTGAATTTAAAATTGTTAGCCAGGCATGGTGGCACATGCCCATAATCCCAGTACTTGGGAAGCTGAGACTGGAGGATTTCAGGTTAGAAGCCAGCCTCAGCAAATTAATGAGGCTCTTAGAAACTTAGTGAGACTCTGTTTTCAAATTAAAAATAATATATGGCTAGAAATGTAACTTGATGGTTGAATGCCCCTGGGTTTAATCCCCAACACCACACACACACACACACACACACACACACACACACACACACACACACTAAATTATTAACTCTTTTGAAAATGATAAAACTTTTTATCATATAGACACCATTTACTCTGCATTTACATAATAATCATTATAGATTCTCTGACACTATCAACTAAAGAAAATAATACATTATAAATGTTAATGTTTCAACTCATAAATTGGCCCCATGTTATCATCATTCAGATTGTTTTCCTATGCTGATATCCCTGGACATATTTCTTGCTTGAGAAGCAGTAAAGTGTAACTTAGCTATTATTGTCTGTCACTTATTTGTTGTTAAGCAAGTAAGTTAAGTTTTCTGTTTTCTGGCTTCCTTATCTGCAGTATGAAGATAATAACAATATCCATTTGATAGGCTTTTACATGTTTATAGAACTAAAGTAATGTCTATACAGCACTTAGCACAGAGTAAGAGTTCAATATTTGATGGTTAATAAGAACACATTTAGAAATATTTTCCCCAAGAAAATGTGTACATAATCACATTTTGTGCTACAAATTTGTTTCGAACTCTGAGAGACTGAGTTTTTACCTGAGAGAGACCCAACTGAGGATCTTTCTCACTTTAGAAAGTAATCTGTAGAAATGGAGTCTCACTGGACTCGCATGTGTTTGGAAATGTATACATCAAACTAAATATGATTAACTGAAGAAAGTAAGAACATGTTTGTTTTTATTTCTTGAATAACTCTGAGTGTAATGTGTGGTGTCGTTCACTAATACTCTATAGATTCCTGCAAAATAGCAGGAAATGTGCTAGGTTGGTGTTGGCGATTCACTTCCATCACTTTAACATCCATTTGAAAGGCATGTGTTATTATCCCTCTATATTTTTCCCTGTGCAGTTTTGGAATGGCATCTATATATTTTCATTCTCTTCAATTGAAAATAAAACAAAAAACTAGACAATATAAACATTTCTTATCTAAACAAAAAACACCTTGGAAAAAGTTCTTGTGTAGCAGGATATAACCAAAACATTTTGTTTCATAACAAATATCTATATTTCTTTTAAAAAGCATATCTAGAATATATAAAGAACTCCAAAACTTAATTTAAAAAAATAAGTATTCGACCTGGGCATGGTGGCTTACACCCGTAATCCCAGTATTTGAGAAGGTGAGACAGGAGAATTGCAGGTATTTGGCCAGCCTCAACAACTTAGCAGGACCCTCCACAACTTAATGAGACCCTGTTTCAAAATTAAAAAAATAATAGGACTGGAGGTATAGCCTATAAATATAATGCCCTGGGTCAAATCCAGTACCTTATGAAATAAATAAAAAATAAACAAATAAACAATTTAATCATTGAATTAGAACTTCTTAAAACAAGAAATACAAATGGCCAAAAAGGACATGAAAAAATGTTCATCATTATTATCAATCAGAGGAATGCAAATCAAAACTTACGCTGAGATTCCATCTAGCTCTAGATAGAAAGAAAATCATCAAGGATACAAACAATAACAAATGCTGCAAGGATGTGGTGGGAAAGGAGTGCTGTTGGTTGGGTTGTAAAATAGTATATCCACTATGGAGTTTCCTCTAAAGACTAGGAATTGAACCACCATATGACCCAGCTATACCATTCTTTAGTAGCTTTCCAAAAGAATTAAAGTCAGAGTACCATAGTGATACATGCACAGCCATGTTGATAGCAGCACAATTCACAATAGTCACATTACAGAACTAACCCAGATTTCCATCAACGGATGAATGGATAAAAAATATGCGGTATATACACACGACAGAGTTTTTCTCAGCCATAAAGAAGAACAAAATTATGCCATTTTCAGGAACGTGGATGAAACTAGTGAACATTATGCTAAGAGAAAACAGCCAGTCTGAGAAAATCAAGTGTTGTATGGCTTCTCTTGCGTGTGAAGGCCAGAAAGAAAATAGGATAGGGAAGAAAATTCATGATAAGGAGTGAAACTAGTAAAATAGAAAAAGGGGATTGCATGATGGAGTAAGAGAGGGGAAAAGGGAGGCTTGAGGAAGGAAACAAACCAAATAATTATTATGTTCATACATGAAGATACCAGTGGTATTGGTTAGAAGAGAACTACTCCAAGAGATGTTGTATGCATATGTGAATGTATCCCTTTAAATATAACTATAATTTATAATCATATTTCACCAACAAAATTCTTAAATAAAATAAAGCTAAAGAAGAAAAATCATATAATCATATCAATACAAACAGAAAAAGCAAAAAAAAATATTTGTAGTTCTAAAGAAAAGTTGATCAGAGGTTCAAAACATTTTAAACTATGGAAATGTTGGTAATTTCCAGAAAATATGTTTATTGACATCATTAAATTAAATGTTTATTATCCAGATATAAAGTATTCTACCATATCTAACTGGCCCACTTATAAATACTGAGTCACAGGACTAATACATATTTATGTATCCAATCAACATTCTCTTTTGCCTGAGAACCAATTTATGTAAAATAAAAATATTTAAAGTGACATTTAACAACAAAATTGTTTAAAAAAAATATATCTTTAAAAAAAACTCACCAACTGCTGTGTGCATATCTGTCACTATCACTATTTACTACATTATGATGTGAGACTATCAGGTTATAATGTACCAATAAAAGTATTTAAACATGATAATTAATAATTTCAAAGCATTTAAATGCTATAATAAAGCAGCAGCAATACTCAGAGAGAAGACCATCTACCAGGTAACAAAAACATATTTATTCTATATTACTTTAATAAGTTTTAAAGGGGAAGGGTATATTCATACAAATCAAACTACATCATTTATTTTAAAAAATAATTTCATTGGGGGAAATTATCATGTAAAAGGAAGGAAGTGAGCATTCTAAACTCTTATCCTGAAATTAAATTGAAGCCAATATTCTTTTTTTTTTTTTTTTCAGTACTGGGGATGGAACTCAGGGGCATTCTACCTCCAAGCTATACCCCCAGCCCTATTTTTTATTCTTTATTTGGAAACAGGGTCTCACTAAGTTGCGGAGTGCCTCACTAGGTAGCTGAGGCTGGCCGTGAACCCAGATCCTGCGGTCTCAGCCTCCCAAATGCTGGGATTACAAGCGTGCACCACCACGCCCGGCTTGAAGCCAATATTCTTAATCTATATGAACTCTATTTGACTCATGGATCATGAATTGGTCACAGCAGATACCTGTAGATTATACCAATGACATTATTTGCTCTTGCTCCCAATTTTACTTGTATGTTTAATTAGGTCAACCCCACTTCTAGCTAGGTCTAGCAGCCTCAAAATGTACCATTCTTATTTATTTCAAACTTTCCTATTGGCAATTTGGTAATAGTTTTTTTTTCTGTGGAAACAGGGCCTTTAGGGTCTTCTATAGAAAAAGATAATCCCACAGCCCATCTTAACCCTGAAATTACGTTTTTACATGGCACTTTAACAGCATATCTTCTATAATAACCATCTTCTAGACCGTGGCTTATAACTTTGGAACTGGAGACATTTGAGATCAGATAATTTGTGTGTGTGTGTGTGTGTGTGTGTGTGTGTGTGTGTGTGTGTGTAGGCACATGCATGTATTCAAGGGATTCTATGTATTGTTTTGTAACATTCCTAGCCTCTACCCACTAAATGCCAGTAGCAGCCCCCTCTAGTAGTAGCCAAATCTCCCCTTGGAGGCAAAGTGACCCCAAGTTAAGAGCCATCATTCTTACTCTTAACTTCAGGGATAATCCCAAATCAATGTAATCCCAAATTAAAGTAATGTATCAACACTTGTCTATCTTTAAAATTCATGGAATTCCAGTCTAACACAGGAGGTCTGATTATTTATTTATCATTCAGTGCTTTGAGGAATGTACCTGGTTGGATAGACTGAGTACATATGTAAAAATATAGTTTCATTCTTAGTAGCCTCATTATTAAAATTGGGTTGCAGAAAATTTAGCATGGTCCCGTTTGAAGGACTCTGAAGTACAAGATAAATTGGAAACACAGTACTTGGCCAATCAGAGATTCTTCCTCAGATTTCTGAGAGAAAAACACTATCTCATCCCCACCCTAAGGAAATAGCAACGTTTTAGGCCTTGTCCTGGGATTGTGGACCACAAATCATAACTTACTATTACTGAAAGATCAAGCCTTAGCCTTTTGTCTATTGAAGTTTCTGTTTAAAGGAGAACGTGCAAGGCCTTTAAATATTTAAGAGATCTCTAAAAGGAGGAAGTGGAAAGACACAAATCACAACTATAAAACCCTTGGGCTGATTAAGTCAGAGCTGAGGAAGCATTTTATTTCCTCTCTCAGGTCCTAATCTTTCTTTCCTAATTCTGTTTTCTTAGGCTCACATGCCTGGGACTTCAGATCATCTGAGTTCTGATGTACTAATTTTATATCCCATGTTTTAAATTACCTTTTCTTTTCTAGTATATCATCTTTGACAGCCTCTCTCTGTCACCCCATTGCAGAAATGTGATGCGGACTCAGTGTTCTATTAGAAAAGGAGACAAATTATGGGCTCCAGTAACCAACCAAATGTATGTGCCATGCATTTTTAACTCTTCTAAATATAGTACTTAACAGAAAATCTCATTCTCTACCAGAAATTGGATTATACATGTGAAACAAACAAAAATTATGAACAAATATCAGATTATATTATCCTAATTTACTGAATTGGTGATTGAGTACTTGTTAAAAATTTCTCTGAACTTCAATTGCCTTGTGGTCAATAGATAATGGGAAAATAAAAACTATATTTACCTTGCAAGACTATACAATATATTACTGGCTTTGTATATAATTATATATATTATATATATCATAGGCATTTAAGAAGTAAGTCTACCATTTCCAGTGCCTCTATGATGAACCTAATTTATATTTTCATAAATTAGTACTTTAGGTTTTTTCCCTAGGAATTATTTAATTCTAATTTCAGGGAAAAGATCTTGAAGCTAATATCAGTGCCTTGATTAAAAAAGCAAAAACCTAGCACTAAAACTGTCAAATCACAGCAAATGATTCAACCTTCTTAATACTGGATTGTTTTCTGGTTAAGTTAACACACATTTCAAAACTTATTCACAATCGCTGCCTTTTGGCATTGACACTGAACTTAAAGTGATGCTATTTCAAGGAAAACTGAAATGCAAAGAATGTTACGTTGCATTTACTTTAAGGTTCATTCACTCTGACTTTTACATGACTTGTTAGACATTAGCCTCCCTGTTTTGAAAAGGCCAGGTACATCAGGGTTAGTGCAGAGGGTGAAAACCATTAGTTTGCACTTTATCGCTGTCATCCAGCCGCTGAATGGCTGCACTTTACATTCCACAGGTAACGGAAGGTGTCAGAGCTACTTCAACCCTTACATAAGTCAAAACCTAACTGAAGACTCAGGGTTTCTGATTATAAATAAGAAAATCCCAAGTACTTCAAACAGCCCATATTCAATGAGAATATAGGAATTATTGTCTGTAAGTATATTTTGTTAACCTATGAATGAACTCAATGGTAGTAATGGTTAGTAATGGGTCAGAATTTATGATGTAAAAATGTACAGAAATATTAGATAGGCTTGAACTTTGCATGGAATATTTGCTTTAAACTGGATTTTAACCATGACTAAATATCGTAATGAGACTCGCATGGTGTTAGCATCCATTTTTAACTCACAGACACGATTTCAGACACATAAATAACAGCGTGTTCACTCTCCATTCTACCGATCTCACTTCCTCTCATCTAAGTACATCCCAACAGACTACAATACCCAAACACTGACAGTTTATTTGGGCATTGAACAAAGATTTTATTTCAGTTCATTACATCTTATCACACTTCTCATTTTTTATTCCACTATGGCAGGCTCATCTTCCCCTCACTGTGCCAGAGGCTACCAATCTGTAATAAGTCTCAGTTTCAAACCCACTCAAAAAGGATCAGTTCTTTCTTCCATTCATACTCATACACATAAAGTTTCTGCAATCTTTAGGGGATTTGATGTAGTTTTGAGAAAAGAACATGAATTGTATGTCAGGAGATTTGGGTTCCAGTTTTGGCCCTGGAACTCACAGCTGAAAACATCAATATTTCTGGCATCAATATTTCTTTACTTACAAATTAAAGCTTGGACTAGATAACTTCTAGGTTCATTTATAGCTTGAAAAATATATTCTTCAGACAGCAAGAGGACATTTGCTTTTAGGTAAATAATTGTGTGTGTGCTCTTGATAACAATAAACTTTTAAAACCCTTTGTTTTGGCAGTAATATGACCTTACAAGTAGATGTTTGTTTTTTTGTGACGGTTAATTTAATATGTCAAAACTTCACTAAGACATGGGTTCTACCCAAGTATCTGGCTAAGAATTATTTTGAATATATCTATGATGGGGTTTCTAGTTGAGATTAACATTTGTATATTAATCAAATGAATAAATTACTTTTCCTAGTGTGGGTGGGCACCATCTGATCCTTTGAGTGTCTGTATAGAATTAAAAGGTGAAGGAAGGGAAAATTCTCTCTCTCTCTCTCTCTCTCTCTCTCTCTCTCTCTCTCTCTCTCTCTCTCTCTCTCTCTCTTTCTCTCTGACTTCTTGAACTGGGACATGGTCTTCTCCTGCCCTCAACTGGTACATACTACATTAGCACTTCTGATTCTTGGGACCTCAGACTTAGATTGGAACTACACCACCCATCTTTCCTGAGTCTCCAAGCTATAGATGGCAGATCATGGGGCTCTTTAGATTCCACAAGTGTGAGACAGTTTCTCATAGTAAACACTCATACCTATATCTAGAAAGTGATATATATATATATGTGTTTGTGTGTGTGTGTGTGTGTGTGTGTGTGTGTGTGTGTGTTTTAGAATAGATACATATGGATTATATATTTTCTTATACTGGACTATAAATTTTTCTTTCTTTCTTTCTTTTTTTTTTTATACTGGGGATTGAACCTAGGGGCATTCTACCTCCAAGATACATCCCAGCCCATTTTATTTATTTGTTTGTTTGTTTTAAAACAGTCTTGTTTGGTTGCTGAGAGTCTCAATATGTTACTGAAGCTATCCTTGAATCTGTGATCCTTCTGTTTTAGCCTCTCAAATTCTGGCGTTGTAGGTGTGTACCTCCACACCTAGGGAATTATATTCTTTTCCATGTCTGTCAAAACACTTTTGTACATATTACCTTGATTTTTAATTCTTCTTTTCATTTTTAAAAAGTGAGAATTTTGATATAATTGGACAGGTATTATTTTCATCTTAAGAATGATGAGATAAAGATCAAGATAAATTAAATATACTAGCAAATATTTTTGGCTACTTATTTATTCATTCTCCTACTGGGGATTGAACTCAGGGTCATTCTACCTTTGAGCTACACCCTGTCCTTTTAATTTTTTATTTTGAAAAGAGTCTCACTAAGTTACCATGTATTGTCCTTGAACTTGTGAACCTCCTATGTCTCAGTCTCCCAAATACTGGGATTACGGGCATGTATCACAGCACATGACTATTTTGTGACTTTTTTTTTAATACTTCTATTGGTGCATTATAGTCTCACATCATAATGGAGCTCATAATGATAGTGTATTTTGTGGCTTTTTAAAAATCAACACCTGACTGTAAAATAAACAGAAACATGCATAGACGTGCTTACTTTACAATTTAATAATATTGTAATGAGAGCACTTTTGTAACCAACGCACAGAGGAAGTATTACAATATTACTGGTACTTCAGAATTTTCTCTCTGTCTCTTCTGTGCCAGTTATCAATTGGTTGCCTCTCAGCTTCAAATTTATATTTTTTTAAATATTTTCTGCCATAATGAAATTCAGGCACTTTTTTTTTTTTTCCTTGGCTGTAAGCGCTATATTAAGCATTGATCATAAAGTTTCTGGAAGGAGTCAGCTGGAGCGAGAAGCCTCTCCTCCTGAGCTTCCTTTGGCCTTCTGGTCTGGCGATGAATTTTGTATAGCTGTGTCATATTCATGATGAATGGATTCTCAATATGACTTCCTCTTTGCATCTTTTAACCTGGCTCTCTTTGCATCTTTTAGCTAATCTTGCCTCTCACTTATACCCTGGAGGGGTGTTTCCTACTTAACCAGTGATTGGGGGACAATTGTAGCTTGGACAACTTAGTAAACTTTAACCATCCTGTGACTTGTTAATATCCCTTCTAGATACCATGAGCTGTAGTACTGGAAAGGAGGCACCACTTCCCAAGTCTGTTCTCCCTTGAGTACTGTCTTAAGATATTGTAGTTTGGGTCTGGAATGTCCCTCGAACTCTCAAATGTTGAGGGCTCAATCCCCAGTTGTTATAGTTAGCTAGAAAACATCCCCTAAATAGCTCATTTACTGATATTCAGGGTTGGTATAATTGAGTCTTGAGGGCTATAATCCCAGAGGTAGATAAATCCATTGTAATGGATTTGCCTGGGTGGTGCCCAGGAGGATCATTGAGTGTGGCTGGAGGAGGTGGTCCCTGGGGGTGCAGGCTTGGAGATTATATATATGGTTCCTCCTCTCCTGGCCCACTCTCTTGCTTCTGGCCTCCGTGATGTGAGCACACCCATATATTCTCCCTTTCTCTGTTTCCTGTGGCCATGCCCTGAGATCCGCAGTCCCTGATCTTACATGGATTGAACTTGAAACTGCAAGAAAATAAATCTTTTTTTCCTCTAAGTTATGTGGTCAATCTTTAGATTCTAGCTGCATGAATGCTGCTGGCCACACCAGTGCGGCAAGGCTCAGAGGTGGGAGTTTGGCCATGGGGGCTCTGACCTCACCACTGGATTCGTCCATGGGGAGCTGGATGGGTGTTGGGAAGTGACAGAAACTATAGGCAGGCAGGACATGGTTGGAGCAAGTAGGTCACTCAGGAAGATGTTCCCTTGGAAGCTCTATCTTATCCTGGGCCCCCTAAGGTAAGAAGTTTTCTCTGCTACATCCTTCTACCATGACTTTCTACCTCCCCTCAGGCCTAAAACACTGGAGCCAGCCAACCATGGACTCAATTCTTTGAAACATTGGCTGCATAATTGAAATGACCTCAGCTGCATTAAAAAAATATTGCTGTCTGTGTACCAAAACCCAGATATTATCACATAAGGGGTCTGGGGTGAGGTCTGCAAACTGGGATTGAAAAACATAGCCATACAACCTTATATAAGCTCAGTGTCTATAATCTTTCACTTTTTTGTTGTTCAAAATGATATATTAGAAAAACTACTGTTGCTGTATCTATAGTTTGTGCATATATTCTGGATGTATTTTTATATTCTAATGTTGTTAAGCATTTGGGGGATTTCTGGTATTTAACAATTTTGTACAATTGCATTTTAAACAATCTTGTACTTATTGCAAATATGTATTTCTAGGAACTCTGCATGGGGATAAAATTTCTGAGCCAAAGGGAATAAGTTATCAACGTTTCTAGATCATGATACATATTTTAGAAAAAAAGTTGTATTAATTTACAAGCCCTCCAACAATATATGTGAATTATTGTAGCTCTATATCCTCTTTAATATATTTAACAAGTATTAAGGAAAGTACAATTAGTATGTATATATATATTATATATTATATATATATAATATATATAATTTCTTTTTCTTCAGTACAGAGGATTAAACCTAGAATAATAGAGCACTCCACCACTGAGCTATATCCCCAATCCTTTTTTGTTTTTATTTTGAAACATAAGTTTCCCAGACTGGCCTTAAATTTATGATCCTCCTGCCTTAGCCTCTGATTAGCTGAGGTACAGGTGTACACCACCAAACCAAGAACCTTTCTATACGTTTACTAGTAATTTGGCTTCCCTTTTGGTGAAATTCCTGTTTTAAGTATTTTATCTATCTTTTAATTGGATTGTCTGACATTTTGGGAGTTTTCTTTACATAAATCTGGGTAAAAGTTCTTTACCAGATAGCTGTGCGTGTTGAAAATATCTTCTTCTATTCCATGGCTTTTCACCTTTTTTAATGATGTCTTCTGGAGGCAAAATTATAACCATAATTTGAACATTGTTGAATTTATTAATCTTCTTCATAGTTACTGCTTTTTGTGTTTTTTTTTAAATTTTTTATATAATAATTGGTGCATTGTAGTCATACATCTTTGTTAGGTACAAGCTGATAAAGGCATATATGCTCACATTTCTCATTTCACCCCTTGCCCAATTCCCACTCCACTCTCTTGCCTTCCCTCTTTCTCAAGTTCAGTTTAGTGACTGACCTTGATATATTTTTGAAAGTACATCGTGTGCATTAGGGAGTTCCCCCCCACTCCCAGTCTATCCCCTTCAGTTAAATCAACTTCTTTGCTTATTGAAGGTTTCTCCTTTTTCATCTGGAGACTCTCTTAGGCCCCATCTTCTCCCTAGCATCCACATATTAGGGAGAACATATGCTTTTTTACTCTTTGTGACTGACTAATTTCACTTCAAATAATGTTTTCCAGTTGCATCCATTTCCTGGCAAATAACATGATTTTGTTCTTTATGACTGAGTAAAATTCCATTGTGTACATATCCCATAGTTTTGTAATCCATTCATCTGTCAATGGACAACTTGGCTGTTCTCATAGTTTGGCAATTGTGAATTGTGCAACTATAAACAGATACATATGCATCCGTCTGATAGTTTGGTTTCTATTCTTTTGGGTAGATACCCAGAAGTGGTATTGCTGGATCATATGATAGGTTCATTCCCATTCATCTGAGGATCCTCCATACTGTTTTCCAAAGTGGTTGCACTAATTTGCAATCCCACTAAATATGTATTAGTTTCCACTTCTCCATACCCTCGCCAGCATTTGTTGTTGTTCGTGTTTTTTATGATTGCCATTCTGATTGGAGTTAGATGAAATCTCAAGGTAGTTTTGATTTGAATCTCTCTGATTGCTAATGATGTAGAACATTTCCTCATACATTTATTGGTCATTTGTATTTCTTCTTTTGTGAAGTGTCTATTTAAATCCTTTGCCCATTTTTTCATTTAGTTGTATGTTTTCTTAGCTGTGATTTTCGTGAGTTCTCTGTATATCCTAGATATTAGACCTCTATCAGAAGAGTAGCTGGCAAAAATTTGCTCCCACTCTGTGGGTTCTCTGTTGAGGTTCTTGATAGTTTCCTTTGCTGCACAGAAGCTCTTCAGTTTAATGCAATCCCATGTATTGATCTGCCTTTGAGTTGCTTTTTGGGTCTTGTTGAGAAAGTTTTGACCTGTGCCTATGTGTTGAAGTGTTGATCCTATGCCCTCTTCAAGTAGCTGCAAGGTCTCTGGCCTGACTTCCAGGTCTTTTATCCACCTTAATTTGACTCTTGTGCAGGGTGAGATAGTGGGGGTTATTTTCACTTTCCTGCATATGGCTAACCAGTTTTGCCAACACCATTTGTTAAAGAGGCTATCTTTTTTCCAGTGTATATTTTAGCCTCCTTTGTAAAAAAATCAATTGACTATAAGCAGGTGGGTCTGTTTCTGAATCTTCTATTCTGCTCCATTGGTCTATGTGTCTATTTTTGTGCCAATACCATGCTGTTTTTATTACTGTAGCTTTGTAGTAGAGTTTGAAGTCAGGTATTGTGATACCTCCTGCATGGTTCTTGTTGCTAAGAACTACTTTGGCTATTCTGGGCTTTTTGTTGTTCCAAATAAATTTAAGGACTGATTTTTCTATGTCTGTGGGGAATGACCTTGGTAATTTCATGGGTATTGAATTGAATCTGTAGATTACTTTTGGGAGGATGGCCATTTTGATGATATTTATTCTGCCTATCCAAGAGCATGGTAGATCTTTCCATCTTCTAAGGTCTTCATCAATTTCTTTTTTCAACTTTTTACAGTTTTCCTTATAGAGGTCTTTTACCTGCTTGGTTAAGTTTATCCCTAAGTATTTTATTTTTCAACGTGCTATTTTGAGTGGAATTGTTTTCTGGATTTCTTTTTCAATGTATTTATGGTTGGCATACAGGAAAGCTTCTGATTTTTTAAGATTGATTTTGTATCCACACACTTGGCTGAATTTGCTGATCAGCTCTATACATTTTTTTGGTTGACTTTGTTGGGTCTTCTAAGTATAGTATCATGTCATCTGCAAAAAGGGATAGTTTTAGTTCTTCTTTCCCTATTTTTACCCCTTTGATTTCCTTCTCTTGTCTTATTAATCTGGCTAGAGTTTCAAGTACTATACTAAACAGAAGAGGTGATAATGGACATCCTTGTCTTGTTCCTGTTTTTATTGGGAACTCTTGCAGTTTTTCTCCATTTAATATGATGTTGACTCTGGGCCTATTGTATATTGCCTTTATGATGTTGAGGTACGTTCCTTCTATTCTGATTCTCTGAAGTGCTGTTAGCATGAATGGGTGATGGATCTTGTCAGATGTTTTTTCAGCATTAATTGAGATGATCATGTAATTTTTGTCTTTGATTCTGTTTATGTGGTTAATTACATGCATTGTTTTTTGTATGTTGAACCAGCCTTGCATCCCTGTGATGAACCCGACTTGGTCATGGTGTATAATTTTCTTGATGTGGTTTTTGAAGGCACATTAGTAGTATTTTCTTTAGCAGGTTTCCATCTAAGTACATCAGTGATATCGACCTATAGTTTTCTTTTCTAGAGCTTTCTTTATTTGGTTTCGGTATTAATGTGATATTGGCTTCATTGAATGTGTTTGGGTTGGTCCTGTTTCTATTTATTTCACAGAATAGTTTGAAGAGTATTGGAATTAGCTCTTCTATAAATGTTTTATAAAATTCACTTGGAAAACCATCTGGACCTGGGCTTTTGTTTGATTGTAAACTCTTTATTGCTGTTTCTATCTCTGTGATTGCTATTGGTCAGATAAAGTTTTCTATATCTTCTTGACTCAATTTAGGGAGGTTATATGTGTCTAGAAATTTGTCAGTTTCTTCTGGATTTTCCATTTTGTTGAAGTATAGTTTTTCAAAATAGTTTCTGATGATCCTCTGTATTTCCATACTGCTGTTGTTAATAATTCCTTTTTAATCTCTTATTTTGGTAATTTGGGTTGATTCTCTCTTGGTTAGATTGGCTAATGGTTTATTGATCTTGTTTATTTTTTCAGAAACCTAGCTTTTGGTTTTGTTGATTTTCTGTATTACCTTTTATTCTCTCCATTAATTTATGCTCTGATTTTCATAATTTCCTGTCTTCTACTAGCTTTGGGATTGGACTATTCTTGTTTTTCAAGGGCTTTGAGCTGTGTCATTAGGTTATTTATTTGGTGAGTTTCCATTATTCTTATATGGGTACTCAGTGCTATAAATTTTCCTCTTAGTACTGCCTTTAAAGTGGCCCAGAGGTTGTGATATGTTGTATCTCTGTTTTCATTGGTTTCTAGGAATTTTTTAATTTTTCCCCTGACTTCTTCTATGACCCAATCCTCATTCATCAATGTGGTCTTCAGTCTCCATGTTTTCACATGCTTACTCTGGGTCTTCTTAGAGTTGATTTCTAGTTTCACTCCATTGTGGTCTGAAAAGATGCAGGGAATTATGTTACATTTTTTTAATTTGCCAGTGTTCGCTTTATGGCCCAGAATGTGGTCTATTTTGGAGAAGGTTCCATGTGCAGCTGAGAAAAATGTGAATTCAGCTGTAGTTGGGTGAAAGAGTCTATATGTGTCTAATAGGTCCATTTGGTTTATGATATTCTTTAGGTCTGAGGCGTCTCTACTGACCTTTTGTTTAGAAGATAGGTGTAGAGATGTGAGAGGAGTATTGAAGTCTCCTAGTATTAGTGTATTGGGATCTATGTGTGTCTTTATATCATACAGAGTTTGTTTTATGAAAGTGGCTGCACCTATATTTGGGGCATAGATGTTGATAATTGTTATTTCCTCCTGCTGGATTGTTCCTTTTACTAGTAAAAAAATGACCTGCTTTGTCTCTTCTGATAAGCTTAGGCTTGAAGTCTAATTTATCTGACATCATGGTTGCTACTCCTGCTTGCTTTCGAGTTCCATTGGCATGGATTACCTTACTCCAGCCCTTCACCTTTAGTTTGTGGGAATCTTTGCTTATAAGGTGTGTTTCTTGCAGGCAGCATATAGATGGATTCTGGGTTTTAATCCATTTTACCCCCTTGTACCTTTTTTATTGGGGAGTTGAGAGCATTTATATTCAGTGCGATTATTGAGAGATGATTTTTAATTCCTAACATTTTGAGCTTTGACTTCTGTTTTCAGTGGTGTTTATTCTTCTTTGCTTAGTTGTTTGTTTCCTGGAAATTATTGTTTCTCTGGTTCTGAAGTTTACTTGTTAGTTTTTCTTTGTAGTTAATCTCTTTGAGTATTTTTTTCTAGTGCTGGTTTGGAAGACATAAATTCTTTCAGTTTCTGTTTGTCATGGAAGATTTTTTATATCCCTG
>PVLC010020680.1:0-28971 GCA_004027655.1 Graphiurus murinus | reverse complement strand
AAAAAAAAAAAAAAAAAAAGAGTGGTATCACTCTCCTCCAATAACCTAGAAACGGAATGGATTTAGGGAACATTCTTGAAAAATAGTTGAATTAAATATTATAGATGTTTAACTTTTGTACTTGAATAGTAAGAGAGTGTCTATTCAAAGAACATAGCTTGAGAAAAATATTTCTTTTCCTCCTCATAGATTTAAGTAGAGTCTCCCAAGGAAAAAAGACCATCAAATAGAATATTATTATTCTTTTTTGCATATTTTCTCACCTTAGTGTTTTCTGAATGAACCTCACATTTAACTTCTTCCCTTCCATCTGGCTTAAAAGGTAATTCTACCTGTGCTTGTTTCCAATCCTACCTGACTCCTGAAGGGTCAGTCCATCAGTTACCCATTCTTTCTACTCTGATTCCTTTAATAGAATGCTTCTTTTTGTTGCACAAGAAAATTCAACCTCTCCTAACCCAAACATAACAAAGAAAAAAGTAACTCCCTTCATCCTACAAAAGCTTCTGGAAATCAACTTGACTTTCAATTATCTTTGTTATTCAAGATTCTTCAAACAATGGATAGCATTCTTTATATTGTCTCTGTATATATTCTCTTCCAAAAGCACTTAACCTATCTTAATGAAGAGGTCACAATGTAATTTTTCAAGACAATCAAGTGTTTTCAATTCATATCTTACTTGGCTGTCTAATAAATTTATGTTCATTCTCTCTGATTGATATCGATATCCATGACTTACTCTAATTATACATTGACAAATGCTAAGAAAATACTATGGATTCCATGAAGTTTGATTTTCTCTATTCAAGTCATGTATGATCACAATAGAGATCAGCTTCTACATCTCAACCTTTACCTAAAAGTCAACGACTTCAACATTTTCCCTGCAAACCTGTTCTTTCCCTGCTAAACCTGTCATTTGGACAGTGCCAGTGACCTAGGTGGGAAGCCTGGGAGTTGTCCTTCTTCCCCACTTTGCATTTCTACCTGGTCTTGTGAATTTTACTTTTGAATATTCCTATCTCCTTTCTCTCCATGGCATCCTCACTGACATCTTTTAGATGAAGCCCTCATTACTTTGTATCTGAGAAGCTTCACAAATCCTTCTAAGCAGAATCCTTTCATATGTCATTCTGTCTGGTGAGCTACTTCAGAGAACTATTCCTAATGTGAAATACTTCAACTTGCCATTTCTCTGCTTAAATTCCTTTCATGGAAACAGTACATTTTATGATAAAGTCAAGTTCCTCAGGCCAGTATATAAACCTTTCTCAATTAGGTTCCTGACATTCTTGTAAATTCCTGAAAAGTGTCATGATATTTTTCATTTTTGTTGTTGTTTCATATTTGATGTTTTTATGCAATATCTTTCCAATTTCATGTCTGTAGATAATCTAATATGTGGAAAAGCTGTCTCCTTTTTCAACCAGTCTTCATGTCCCTCCAGAGTTATCTGGACCCTGCTCTTCTCTTCTGTTATCTTCCTTGTGTATGAAATTATTTCACAGTCTTTCATTATTGCAGTATGTATCTAGATCTCCTACTGGCCTGAGATCTTGTGGATTTTAAAATTTCTTTTTCAAGGGATTGTGGCTTGCATTTATTGATGCTCAATAAGGATAAGGTGAATTAGTTGTAATTCATTTTAACTAATCAATAATTTAATTATTATTTATGCATATGTTACATATTCATTCAATACATATTTTTATTTTTTTGTGGTACTGGGGATTGAACTCAGGGGCATTCTACTTCGGAACTATACCCCCAGTCCTATTTTCTATTCTTTATTTTGAAACAGGGTCTCACTAAGTTGCGGAGTGCCTCACTAAGTAGCTGAGGCTGGTTCAAAGAATACAAACTTGCAGTAATAAGATGAAGAAGTTCTGGGGGCAATGGTTGGTAATATATGCATTCTTTAATTTGGTTGTGATAATCATTACACAAGGCATACATAAATCATCACATTGTATATCTTGAATATATAAAATATTTATCATTTATCTTTAAAAAGAGTTTAATTTAGACCATGGTCTGAGGAAACAATAAATCCAGGGCTTTAAAAATATAAAAGGCATATAGTTTGACTTTGTTCTGAGTGGATTAATAGTAAAAAAATATCCAAGATTCACTGAGGTTCATTTTGTAGCAGCAACAGTAGAGATTTTTGAGAATCTTTACATGCCCTAGAGATCTACTTCTTGAATAAATAGTTATGTGGTATTTTGTAATTATTTCCCAAGTCACTGAACTTCACTCCAATCTGAAACAGGCACAAGAATGTCAAACATAGTAGAAATAGGCTTGTACTATTCAACTAACTTGGAATTGCATCCAGGTTGCTTTTTGTGATTTTTAAATAATTGAAATTTACTAAGTATAGTAATTGATAGAGTACAGGTAAATTAAAATATAAAGAAAATATGTTTGGTTTTTAAAGTCTTTGTAATTCCACTTTTGTTTTTTAGAAATCCTTTCATTGTGTTTTTATTAATATATTCATCAACCATTTATTATATGTTACAATTTGCTAAGCCTGTGCTAAGCACAGAGTACAAAATGTGACCATACATGGTACTATCATCAAGAAAATCAAGAAACATACATAACACACAGTGTGTGTGTTTGAGGGGAGAAGGATCCAGGGAAAGCTTTATGAAGGAGAAGATATCCACACTGAGTATCAAGGATGACCGGGAGTATAGAAATCTTAGTCAGGTGTGGTGGCACACACTTATAATCCTAGTACTTGGGAGGCTGAGACAGGAGGATTGCAGGTTCATGGCCAGTCTCAGCTACTTAGTGAGTCCCTCTGAAACTTAGTGAGACCCTGTTTCAGAATAAAGAATAAAACATAGAGCTGAGGGTATAGCTCAAAGACAGAATGTCCCTAGGTTCAATCCCCAGTACCGCTAAATAAATAAATAAATGAATGGAATCTGATTAGGGTGAGGCATTCTGTAGAGGGGGTGGCATGAGCAAAAGTCTTGAGGGGAAATGGCTGGGTATACAAAGAAACACACAAAGTTCAGAAATGCTAGAACATAAAGTATAAAGATGGCTGATGATGGTTCAAATTAAAGATGAAAGTTTGGTAAGGTTTAGATTATTGAGAGTTTAGATTTTGGATGATAATATTGAAGGGCACTAACCAGCCACAATACAAGAGCTTATGAGGAAAAAAAAAAAGGAAAACGAGAAATTCAAGAGAAAAACAAGGAAGCTGTTGGGGTAATTCAGAAGAAAAAATGACCATAGTATAAACCAGGACAATGATAACAGTGGTGGCTGAGAGACAATATATTCAAAACTTGTTCAGGACATAAATTACAGGGACTTGACATTGTTGACATTCATATTCAGTGGAAGAAGAGGCTGTGAAGAAGACTAAGAGCGATGCACGCAGTGGTCAAGGCAAATCGGGAGGGAGTAATTCTTCAGGAACCAAGAGGATGTCAGTACAATGACAAACAGCATCTTAACCTACACGTGTGACCATCAAACACGACAAGAGGCCTTGTAAAATAATGACTGAAATGTGGCTGGTGCTTAATCACAATAATTTCTTGAAAAATTATTTTATTTACCAAAAGCGCCAATGGAATGCGTTGATTTCTGAATGAGACTAATAGTAGCAGGCTTAGATAACATGCCAATTATTTGAATAACTATATTACTTTTGGAATCTCTTGAAAACACAAGTGGCATATTAAAATATTTCTTATCATTTTTTCTAATGTTTTTCCTTATGACACTCATTTGGAAACACTTCACTTGTTTAGAAGAAAGAAAAAAAAAACTCTCCAGCTAGCCTGAGTTTCTTATTTATTCATTAAGTGTAAAATCATGCAATTGAAATTCTTTGTTACTTTTTGACTATGGCTGACTAATAAGAATGTTTTTTTAAAAACATTGTTGCCTCTTTAATAAAGGAAAATTCTGAATTTACTCTCAATATTCTATCCTGGGGTTATAGATGCTCCTCTCTATTCACAGAAATTTATGAAAGCATTTAAACCCTCTTGGATAAAGCAGATCTTTCCTATCCTTTCCCCCTTCATGGAGTCATGTTGGGGAACAAGAAGGTAGCTATATTATAAACCTGCTTAGTAATGCTTTTTCTTTTTTTTAAAATAATTTTATTACCTGATATGTAAAAATATAAAAATTATATATTCTGATGGGTTATAATTAATATGTGATATTTCTTTTCTTTTTTTGTGGTACTAGGGATTGAACCCAGGGGCATTTTACCTCTGATCTGCACTCCAAGACTATTTTATATTTTGTTTTGGAACAGAGTCTCACTAGGTTGCTAAGAGCCTCGTTATGCTGCTTGAGGCTGTCCTTGAACCTAGGATCCCTTCTGCCTAAGCCTCCCAAGTACAGGGATTGCAGGAGTGTACCGCCATGCTCAGCTTAAGTGATATTTTAATACATGTATATATTGTATAATATTTAAATCAAGGCGAACGTACCTACTTAATCAAACACTTATAATTTATTATTAAACTTTTGAAATCCTCTTTTCTAGCTTTATGATGGTAACTTATTACCTCTTGATCAATATTTCTCCACCCCTCCCTCACCACTGCTCTCTTCTGTCTTTGGTAACCACCATTCTACTCTCAACTATTATGAGGTCAATGTTTTTAGATTCCACATATGAGTGACATAATGTAGTACTTGTCTTTTTGTTCCTGGCATATTCCACCTAACATAATGATCTACAATTCCATTCATTTTTGCAAATGACAAGGTTTCACTCTTATGGCTGAATAGCATTCCATAGTATATGTACCACGTTTTCTTTATCCATTCATTAGCTGATGGCCACTCCCACTGTGTCTATCTCTTGACTAGTGTAAGTAGTGCCATGGGAGTGCAGGTGCCTGGTTGACACACATTGATTTCATTCCTTTGTATCTATGCTCTGTAGAGAGATTGATGGATCATAGTGCAGTTGTTTTTCAATTCTGAGGAATCTCCATACTGTTTTCCATAATGGCTGGACTAATTTACATCTCACCAACACTGTAGGTAGGTTATCTTTTTCCACATCTCCCAGCATTTGTTGTCTTTAATCTTTTTGCTGGTAGTCATTCTTATTCGGGTGACCTGTTATCTCATTTTGGTTTTGATTTACATTTCCCTGATTATTGATGTTGAGCATTACTCATGCCTGCTGACCATCTGTATGTCTTCTTTGGAGAAAGCTCTATTTAGGTGTGCTGCCCATTTTTCTGTTCAGTTCTATTTATTTCCTATTGAGTTTTTTGAGTTTCTAATATACTCTGGATATTAACCTCTGTCAGATATATAGTTGGCAAAAAAAATTTTTTCCATTCTGTGGGTTGCCTCTTCACTCATGATTATTTTATGTGCTGTGAAGAACCATTTCAGTTTGATGTAATCACATTTGCTTGTTTCTACTTCTGTTTCTTGTGCTTTTGGTGTCTTGAGTTAAATTGGTTTTACTAGTATTCAACAGGAAAGCTAGGCTGGCCCACTTATAAAAACATGAGTTATCATTAGAGAATCATTACCAACAAAGAGAAACATCACTCATTTTTGAAGGATGCAGGGTTATTATTTAAAGCAAAATAGGGATGGGAGGAGAATTCTGTTACTATAACAGAAATTCTTTCTATTGGAATGCAATTTTTAAATATAGTGATCTGAGCCAAGTGTCTAATAATTCAAATTTTTCTTTCTTCTCTATTTACCAGTGGTACTTTAATTTTATTACTAATTATGCAGAAATTAGAATTGACTAAAAAAACTATAATTCCTTGTTTTCCTAAGAAAAGCATGATAATTTCAGATCCTTACAGATAGCAAGGTAAAAACAGATTATATTACCAGAGCAAACAATTATAGACATTTTATTTCTAAAAGCTATATTTCATAAGTTCTAAAATGCTGGAGATTCAATATGGTTAGATTAGTTAGAGTCTGTAGAATTGTGTAGAAGTAAGAATAAACTGAAAAACTAAGAATAAGAGGCCTGCTCACATATCAAAGATGTATGAGTGAAAGTCAAGTTTAAGATATGACCATGTAGCTTTGATTTCACATACTTTTAATTCACTTATTGATGTTTTGCTTGCATTTTTATACATTAATAATTTTTTTATTTGCATTTTGCGAAAGGTATATTTGGGACTATACTTATGACTCATTGCCTTCTAAGAAATTCTAAGAGAACTTCTGATATAGAACAACCAAAGCCTAGAATGATATAATCTTTGGGACATCCTCATCACCTAGGAGGAAGTAAAAGCATAAAGAATCTTTCTACATACCCTTAAAGAAAAATTGGCGCAGAGTCAGAACAAGAAAAAACTGGGGTCTTTCTAAGGCATGAATCAAGGGTAATAGGGAAGGGCAGGATTGTCCTAGGAAAGAGGTCAGTAGCATCCCTGACATCAAAAAGTAAAAACATAAGATGGAAGAGAATGGGACGCAGGGATTCCCATGAACTTCTGCTTAATAAAAGAATCTGCAAAACATTTTGGGAAGAAGACTTCCATAATCTTTAATATATGCCAAAGGACTACCACCAATTAAGCTTAAGCAGTGATCTCACAACTACAGATTAATGAATATATAAGAAGTAAGCCAAAGCATCAAACAATATATTTAAATGGCCCAAAACATGTTTTTAAGTTGTGCTGGGCAAAATGTAGAAAAGTTACATATGAACAATATTAAAAAATAAACTCACAATAAAAAAGGTGACCAGTCAAAATTATAATATCAAAAATGAGCAAACAGACATAAAACTAAAACAAAGTAATATCTAGAAACAGAAGATAAATATCTGGGTGTGGTGGTACACGACTATAATCCTAGTACTTAGAAGGCTGAGATAGAAGGATCATGGGTTCCAGGCTAGTATGTGGTAACTTAGCAAGACCTTTTTTAAAAAAGTAAAAAATAAAAAAGGTCTAGGAGTGCAGTCTTTCTTCAGTGGTATAATTTCTCAGGGTTCAATTTTCAATAACACACAAGAAGGAAGGAAGGAAGGAAAGAAGGAGGAAGGAAGGAGAAAAAGAAAAAGAAAAGAGTATATAATTTTTCAAATAAAAACCTAATCAATAAAACACATAATGAACTAAGATGTGTTATGGAGAAATACGAAAGATAAATAAGAGAGGCTAAAGCATTCTAAATGGAATAAGACAGTAAGTGGAGAAAGAGTAAGAGGATAATGGAGGCCCCTCAGTTTGAATCTCTCCACACATCCACACATCAAAAAGGTGAGCAGACAGAATTAGCTCATGCCTAAGTGTAACTAGTGGGCAGAGAGACTGAAAACCACCATTTACATGAAAGTAGGAAAATACATTTCCTGAGACCAGCTAGTTTAGCTCTGAAGCAAACACTGGATTAAAGCCTTTGGCAGTGACTACACAGAAAGTTGCATCAAACTCTTGCTGGTAGCCTCACACAGATGTTGTCAAGAGGAGTTTTTCCATGGTGCTTTCCCCTGTAATCTCAGTACTCGGGAGGCTGAGGCAGAGGGATCTCAGGTTCAAGGCTGGGCACTGCAATTTACATCAAATTGCTTGCATCAAAATAAAATAGGAATGGGGGTATAGCTTAGAGATAGAATGCCCCTGGGTTAAATCCCTGGTAACACACACACACACACACACACACACACACACACACACACACACAAATATTCCCTTAGAGGAGGCCTATTTTAAGAGTAAAATTCTTGTACAAGGTTTGAGACTTGATGGTTCTAATATTATTTTTACATTGTACTTGATAACATGTTATTACATTGGAACTATTATTAAAGCATTATTACATGAAACTATTAATAGATGAAACTTGATAACAGTTTCGGAAAGGCCTTGTTTCAGGATGAGAAAGCACCTTATAAGAAAGTTGCATACTTTGGTAAATAGAGGAAAATGGCAAAATACAATGACCCTACAGGAAAAAAATAGTAGACTCTTACAACATTTTCAAAATGTAGGCATTAATTTTTTTTAATTTTATTTTTTAATTGGTGCATTGTAATCATACATCTTTGTTAGGTACAAGCTGATAAAGGCATACATGCACACATTTCTCATTTAACCCTTCCACAATTCCTGCCCCACTTCCTGTCCCTCCCTCCTTCTCAGGTTCAGATTAGTGATTGATTTTGATATGTTTGTGAAAATACATCATGTGAATTAGGGTGTCCCCCTCCCCATCAACTTCAGTTAAGACAACTTCTTTGCTCATCTAAGGTTTCTCCTTCACATGGAGTCCCTCTTATGCCCCATTTTCTCCCTAGCTTCCATATATTAGGGAGAGCATACAATTTTTTACTTTTTGTGATGGACTAATCTCACTTAACATAATGTTTTCCAGTTCCATCCATTTCCCTACATATAACATGATTTTGAACTTCTTTATGGCTGAGTAAAACTCCATTGTGTACATATCCCATAGTTTTGTAATCCATTCATCTGTTGATGGACATCTTTGCTGGTTCCATAGTTTGGCAATTGTGAATTGTGCAGCTATAAACAGATGTACATGCATCAGTCTGATAGTTTGGTTTCCATTCTTTTGGGTAGCCATAAGTGGTGGTGCTGGATCATATGGTAGGTTCATTCCCATTTGTCTGAGTATCCTCCATACTCTTTTCCAAAGTGGTTGCACTAATTTGCAATCCCACCAACAATGTATTAGAGTTCCCATTTCTCCACACCCTTGCCAGCATTTGTTATTGTTTGTGTTTTTGATGATTGCTATTCTAATTGGGGTTAGGTGAAATCTCAGGGTAGTTTTGATTTGAATCTCTCTGATTGCTAATGATGTTGAACATTTCCTTATACATTTATTGGCCATTTGTATTTCTTCTTTTGTGAAGTGTCTATTTAGATCCTTTGCTAATTTTTGATCAGGTTATTTGTTTTCTTAGCTGTGATTTTCTTGAGTTCTCTGTATATCCTAGATATTAGTCCTCTATCAGAAGAGTAGCTGGCAAAAATTTTTTCCCACTCTGTGGGCTCTCTGTTGAGGTTCTTGATAGTTTCTTTTGCTGTACAGAAACTCTTCAGTTTGATGCAATCTCATGTATTGATCTTCCTTTGAGTTGATTGTGCCTTTGGGGTCTTGTTGAGAAAGTTTTTACCTGTGCCTATGTGTTGAAGTGTTGGTCCTATGCCCTCTTCAAGTAGCTGCAAGGTCTCTGACCTGACATGCAAGTCTTTGATCCATCTTGAGTTGACTCTTGTGCAGGGTGAGAAAGTGGGGTTTATTTCCATTTTCCTGAATATGGTTATCCAGTTTTGCCAACAACATTTGTTGAAGAGGCTATCTTTCTCCAGCATATGTTTTTGGCCCCTTTGTAAAAAATCAATTGACTGTAAGCATGTAGGTTTGTTTCTGAATCTTCTATTCTGCTCCATTGGTCTATGTGTCTGTTTTTGTGCCAATACCATGCTGTTTTTATTACTGTGGCTATGTAGTGGAGTTTGAAGTCAGGCATTGTGATACCTCCTGCATGATTCTTATTGCTAAGAACTACTTTGGCTATTCTGGCCTTTTTGTTGTTCCAAATGAATTTAAGGACTGATTTTTCTATGTCTGTGAGGAATGACTTTGGTAATTTTCTGGGAATTGCATTGAATCTGTAGATCACATTTGGGAGGGTGGCCATTTTGATGATATATATTCTGACTATCCAAGAGCATGGAAGATCTTTCCATTTTATAAGGTGGTCATCGATTTCTTTTTTCAACTTTTTATACTTTTCCCTATAGAGGTCTTTTACCTTTTTGGATAGGTTTATCCCTAAGTATTTTATTTTTCAGGGTCCTATTGTGAGTGGAATTGTTTTCTGGGTTTCTTTTTCAGTGGATTTATGGTTGGCATACAGGAAAGCTTCTGACCTTTTAAGATTGATTTTTTTTAATCCAGACACTTTGCTGAATTTGCTTTATAAGTTTTTTGATTGAGTTTGTTAGGTCTTCTAAGTATTGTATCATGTCATCTGCAAAAAGGGATAGTTTTAGTTCTTCTTTCCCTATTTTTACCCCTTTGATTTCCTTCTCTTGCCTTGTTGCTCTGGCTAGAGTCTCCAGTACTATATTGAACTGAAGAGGTGATAATGGATATTCTTGTCTTGTTCCTGTTTTTAGTGGGAACTCTTGCAGTTTTTCCCCATTTACTATGATGTTGGCTGTGGGCATACTATATATTGCCTCTATGATGTTAAGGTATGTTCCTTCTATTCCAATTCTCTGCAGTGCTTTTAGCATGAATGCATGTTGGATCTTGTCAAATGCTTTTTCATCATCAATTGAGATGATCATTTGATTTTTGTCTTTGATACTGTTTATGTGGTGAATTACATTGATTGTTTTTCATATGTTGAACCCGACTTGGTCATGGTGTATAATTTTCTTGATGTGGTTTTGAATGCACATTGCTAGTATTTTGTTTAGCAGTTTTGCATCTAAGTTCATCAATGATATAGGCCTATAGTTTTCTTTTCTTGAGCTGTCTTTATTTGGCTTGGTATTAATGTGATGTTAGCTTCATAGAATGTGTTTGGGAGGGTCCCATTAGCTCTTCCATAAATGTTTTATAAAATTCACTTGGAAAACCATCTGGCCTTGGGCTTTTTTTTTGTTGGTAAACTCTATTGCTCTTTCTATCTCTTTGATTGTTATTGGTTGGTTTAATTTTTCTAATCTTGACTCAGTTTAGGAAGGTTATATGTGTCTAGAAAGTTGTCAATTTCTTCTAGATATTCCATTTTGTTGGAGTATAGTTTTTCAAAATAGTTTCTGATGATCCTCTGTATTTCTGCACTGTCAGTGGTAATATCACCTTTTCGTCTCTTATTTTGGTAACTTGGGTTGATTCTCTCTTTCTTTTGGTTAGGTTGGCCAATGGTTTATCTATCTTGTTTATTTTTTCAAGAAACAAGCTTTTGTTGGGGAAAGGGTCAAATGAGAACTGTGTGCAAATATGTTGTTAACAACTCGTACTTAACAAAGATGTATGCTATATTGCACGAATTACTACAATAAAAAAATTAAAAAAAAAAGAAACAAGCTTTTGGTTCTGTTGATTTTCTGTATTTTTTTTATTCTCTATTTCATTAATTTCTGCTCTGATTTTCATAATTTCCTGTCTTCTGATAAGCTTAGGCTTGAAGTCTAATTTATCTGGTATCATAGTTGCCACTCATGCTTGTCTTTGAGTTCCATTGGCATGGATTACCTTGCTGCAGCCCTTCACCTTTAGTTTGTGGGCATCTTTGCTTGTAAGGTGTGTTTCTTGTAGGCAGCATATAGATGGATTCTGGGTTTTAATCCATTTTGCCACCATTTGCTTTTTATTGGGGAGTTGAGACCATTTATATTCAGTGTGATTATTGAGAGATGATTTTTAATTCCTAACATTTTGAGTTTTGACTTCTGTTTTTGGTGGTGTTTGTTCTTCTTTGCTTAGTTGTTTGCTTCCTGGAAATTATTGTTTCTCTGGTTTAGATGTTTACTTGTTAGTTCTTCTTTGTAGTTCATCTCTTTGAGTATTTTCTCTAGTGCTAGATTGGAAGACATAAATTCTTTCAGTTTCTGTTTGTCATGGAAGGTTTTTATATCTCTGTCAATTTTGAGAGAGAGTTTTGCTGGGTATGAGAATCTTGGCTGCAAGTTCTTTTCTTTCAGAGTTTGGAATATGTTACTCCAGCCCCTCCTGGCTTTCATGGCTTGGTTTGGGAGGTCTGGCATGATTCTAATTGGTTTGCCTCTAAATGCCACTTGGCCTTTTACTTTTGTTGCCTTTAGGATTCTCTCCTTGGCCTCTACATTAGTCAATTTGATTATTATGTGGTATGGTGAACTTCTTCTTTGGTCTTGTCTAGAGGGGATTCTATATGTTTCCTGTATCTATGTGTCAACTTCTCTTTCTATGTTTGGAAAATTCTCTGATATTACTTCTTTGAAAAGATGGTTTATTCCATTAGTTTCAACTTCTAATCCCTCTTCTATGCCTATTATTCTTAGGTTAGCTCTTTTAAAATTGGTCCAGATCTTGCCGATGTCCAATTCATACTGTAGTTTTTTTTTCTAAATTGTGTACTATGAATTCATTTTTTGAATGGTCATTTTCTAAGAGTAATATTGTATTTTCCATGTGGTTTAATTTACTGTTTAGAGTTTGTATTGATGCCTTCACTTCAATTATTGCATCTTTCACATCCTTCACTTCCTTCAAGTCTTCTCTTTGATTCTGTTCAAGGTGTCAGATTCTTTGTGTATTTGTTCCTTTATTACTTTCCAGCTGTCTCTGCATTCTTTCCAGAAGTCTTGTATATTGTATCATTTCTACTATTAATGATCTGAATTGTTCTTCTGGTAAACTCTGCCATTCTGGGTTGGTGAGTTCTGTTATTGTGGGGTTGTGGTGGTTCATTGTTTCTTTTCTATTTTTCCTTCCCATGGTTTCCCTGTTCTTAACTTTCTATCTTTGCTGCTCTTGCAAGCTTTCCCTCAATTTATAGGTTTTTTTATTTTTACTTTCTCTCTGTGAATATTATCTTGTATTGAGGTGCAATTACTCTAGGACTTCTTCTACCCACTCTAATGGTGATGTTGTTGAGTTTCAGGTGTTGACTTCTAGGGTCTGTTTCTTGCTTCTATTATGGGAATTCGTCTCAGAGGTGTGAGTAGGACAGTTTGTGGTCTGTGATTTTAGGCCTTGATGTGGGATATGTTGAGCTATTCCTTCTAGCAGCAGACGTGAGTTTATCCTTAGGGTTTGACAGTCCTTTCTGGTGGTTCATGTCTCTGGTCCAATCTCTGCAGTAGGGGTTTAGAGGTGTCCGGTGTTATACACAAGGACAGGTTGTGTTCACTAGTGAAGGTTGGGTGAGAAGTCACACTGATGAATGCAAGAATAGGGTAAAGTAGAGGTTCTGGTCCAGTGGAATAAAAGTTTGAGTGTGTTGAGGTAATAAATGGTAAAGATTAGAGATGGTGGGTATGTTGGGGGATTCTGGTAGTCAATATAGAGTATTTAAGTGTAGTAAATGATCGATAAGCACTAAGTTAAGCTCTATGAGATACGATTACACTGAATCTCTAGCACTAAATTCAATGCTGATAATGGAGTAGGTATTAAATAAATATTTTCTAACTAACTGTTTAGAGTTATATCTACTTTGCTTGGTCCTGTGCAGAGTGCTTGGGAAGACAAATCATACTTTTAGTTTCGTTTCTAAAATAAGAATTTAGAGTCTAACACTCACTGAAATCTATGCCAAAAGTTTAATCTGAATTGCCTTGGATTTCATCCTTATGAATTCTGAGCTATATCCATTAACTAATTCTATTATCTTAACATACAGTAAAAATATTAGGGAATTCTCATTTCCTGTAATGAAAATGCATGCATGATCAGTTTACAGAGCAAAAGCATCATGGGGGTGACCATGAAGTTGACAGACCTTCCAAAAAAAGGCTTTGAATGTTTAGTTGGATGGTAGATGAGGTTAGTTTTTAGGAAGATGAAATAAATGTAGGTACACTTAAGAGAAATTGGATTGGGTGGAATCCAGATTGATTTCTAGCTGATTGTCAAAGGAGTGAATATTTATTTATTTATTTGTTTGTTTATTTATTTATTTATTTACTTAGTGTGAGTTATACTGGGGATTGAACCCAGGGATATTCTACCTCTGAGCTACACCCCCAGCCTTGTTTTATTTTTTTTAATTTTGAAATAGGGTCTTACTAAGTTGCAAAGGCCTTGCTAAGTTGCTGAGGCTGTTTTTGAACCTGTGATCCTCCTGTCTCGCCTCTCAAGTACTGGGATTACAGGTATGCACCAGCATGCCTGGCTTCCTGTTATGTTTAAAGTATAAATTCTTAGTCACTCAAATCATCAACAAATCATACCCAGCTTGATTTGTTTTTTATATTTTAATATCCTGCACTTGTACATATGTCTCAAAACCTGAAGGGGCCTTTTGCCCACATCTAGAAACCTTTTGCAACTTGTCCAGGGACCCACAACTAATACTTGATATAGCTGTGATTTGAACCTAAGTCTGATTACCAATCCCTGTTCTAAAACCATTTTTAAATTATGGGTCTTGGTAGCCCAAACTCATCTTTGATGGATTAAAGAAAGACAACTTTTTATATCCTATTGTTTCACTATAAAATGAGGATAGCATATACTTATTACAATAAAAAACCGTTCTAAGACAAAGATAACTATAAACAAAAAGGATAGTCATTCCAGAACTTAAATTGTACTATAGAGCATTTAAAATATTTTAGAAACAAAGTATTATCAATTTTGTAATAGTACTAAAATCTATAATTTAATAATAAATGAAGCAACCTGTTTGCTACTGAACAGCTATGTCATATACTCATTGAAAGATAATTTAGATTTTACTTACTACAATTAAACAATAAGTATAGAAATATAGAAGTGCCTTATGCAACTAATATTTTACTGACTCTCACAAAGTAAGGATTTCTCTCTTTCCCTCAGCTTTGACATTTATTATGTATGGCAAAAATACTGTATTGAAAGTAGAATTATGGTATCTCTGATATGTAGATATTTTTGATAACTCTAGGCATTGCATAATGGCACAAACAACTATCTTCTGCCTTTATGTTACTTTTAAAAAGTCAACTGTAAAAGTAAAGATGTCACAACTTATCTGACTTTAGTTGCTTCAGTCAGCTAAATAATCAGAGCAGAATTGAGAGAATAAATACAAACAGTGCAATAAAAAAAAGTGAATTCAAACCTCAGGGTTATCATGTCCCAGGGCAGATATTAATTGTTCTGGTTTCTCTAAGTTCATTCCTTTCCTTCTATAACTTCATTGTCTCATAGTTTCAAATAGTATTTTGCAAAGTGGTAGCCTACATTTTGGAGGTTTCATTTAGGAGATACCTGCATTTTACTGTCTATGTTTGTTAAGTATGAAACTATTGGCCTCCCAATTGATGCCTGTAATTTTGTATATTTTAAAACATAAAATATTCTTTATGGATTAAACTTTGTCTTCTTAATCCATCTGCCAGCAGGTTCTTTTTTTCTGGCCAAATATTGCTTAGGGCCTTCAAGTGTTTCTTCATCTGTGAAATGAAAAGAGGTACTTCCAACCTAAAATGCCCTGATCTTCATGTCATCTTGTAAGTTCAAAAATCTTTCTACAGAGTTATATACTGCACAGGAAATAGCACAGGGCTTTCGATGAACTCTTAACTTTCCTTAAGTCTCTGTAGCAATGGCCTAATGATTATCAGGGTTTTGCTATGTTTAGTATTTATATTTCTTTGTGGGTGGTCTAAGTGACTTGTCCCCCACACAAAGAACTTGTTTGAATATTAGTTATTCATTTGTTTTTATGTAAAAGTAATTTGTATGATCCCAAATGTAAAATATCAATTTTGAAAGTGAAAGTTCCTAAGAATGGTGGATCATATGTGTTAGCTACTGAATTCTGTGTTCCTCTCCCCCAAATATATATTAAAGTCCTAACCCCAAGCACTTCAGAATCTGTCCTTATTTGGAAATAAAGGTCTTTACAGAAGTAATCAAGTTATGTCATTACTGCGGGTAGTAACCTTATATAACTTCAGTCTACATAAAAAGGGGAAATTTGGGCAAAGGGACAGACATGCACAGATGGTGTGAAGAGGCATTGGGAGAAAGGCCAAGACAAGGATTCTTAAGCTACTAGGAGGTAGGGGAGAAGTCTGAGACAGAGTCTTCCCTAGCTCCTTCAAAGGGAGTATGGTTTTGCTAATATCTTCATTTTGGCTTCTAATCTCTAGAATTTTGATATAATAAATTTCTTATTTCCCAAACCACCCAATTTGAGGCATTTTGTTGCAGAAGCCCTAGAACAGTAGTACAATGTGCTTCAAATATTCTGACTCAGTTTTCCATTAATTAATTCATGAAATTTATATCCTATTATGATAGAATATCTTAAAAGTTTCTAGAAACTCTTCTGGTACTAGTATTCTTTTATCTTATTATGATGGAATATCCTAGAAGTTTCTAGAAACTCTAATGGCACTAGAATTCCTAAAAGTCACTGAGAAAATGACACCCATCCCTACTCTACACTACAGAAGGACAACTAGATAAATTAAGTCATGATAGTATAATCATTATTCATTTTAAAAGTTTAATGATATCAGAATGGCAATAGATTCTAATAAGTCAACAAGAAGATGGTTATTCGAGTAAGTATATCTTACAACAAACTTAACAGCAGTGTACTATAAAATTGAAACTTATAAAAAGGATGGAAGGTATATTAAATCCAAAATTAACCATAAGATAAATCGCCTACTTCAAAGATAGTATATTAGCTTCTTTCATAGCCTCACAATAAGTTTTTTAAAAATATATAACATATTTTTAATTTAAAAATAATATGAAGTTATGACAAATATTGAGAAGATAGGAGAAATTATAAAAATGTCAAAACATCATCAATAATCTCATTAATCAGTGATAAATTGTACTTAAAGCCTGTATTTCCTATCAAATAAATATACATACCAAACACATATATGACCGCATACATATTTGATTAAGACTATTTTTATCCTGTACATAAACTTTAACCACTTTATATTATATCAAGGTAATTTCTGTGACATTTGTAAACTTAGAACTTACAGTTTAAAATAGTCATTTTATATTTGGTTTTATAATTGTTGTATGTTTAACTTAACCATTTTCCAATCGTTTGGCATTTATTCCTAAAGATTCTGGAAGTCTCAGAGTATTTTACAGGATAATGTTTGCTAAATATTGTTCAGAAACAAGCTTAATATGTTTAAATTAAACACAGACATACTACATCATTTTATTTTTAATTTAATTTAATTTATTTATTTATTTAGTTTTGGGTACTGGCAATTGAACCCAAGGACATTCCACCCTCAAGAAATACCCCCAGACATTTTTTTTTGTATTTATTTTGAAACAAAGTCTCACTAAATTACTGAAGACCTTGCTAAATTGCTGAGGGTGGCTGTAAAACTGCAGTCTTCCAGTCTCCACGCCTCCCAAGTACTGGGATTACAGGCCTCCACATTCAGCTTGCATTACACATTTTACCAAAGGCCAGTAATAGAAGAACCAGACAATTATTAATTCTATTCATTCTAAACATAGTTTTCCTGAAGCACTTTAAAACATTATAAGAATAATACTAATATCAAATTATGTATTTGTTTAATTTGTACTTTATAAAAATGGAATTAAATATTCGTGGGACCATAACTATTTTATTTGTTTTAGTTTTTCAAAGAAATATAGCTGGGTTCATTTTCTCATATATTTGTGATATTTTCCAAGGTGTGCTTAATTTTGAGGTCAAATGGCAAAATGATTCTGAACATTAAACTTCAAATTTGCAATAAATTACAGATATTCTTCATTATGCTTCTGAATTTTCTTGAAAGACACACAACAAACATCACTATTTTTATATAACAGGTAGTGAAGTTATTAATGCAAGATTCTAAGAAACAAATTGAGGCACCAAGTGGCCTGGAATATGTTGAAGAGTAATTGGGACTCTAGATAATATAAAAAGAATAAGTAGTAACATAGAGCAGACAAAACAAATAATCAATCCCAAAAAGTATGTGATAAAGGTAACTTGGAAGCTTAAATAAGTCAAGATGATTTATGTCAGTTTTTTGTTTTTTTGTTTTTTTTTTTTTTTAGTGAAATCTACTTAGCAACCTTGTTGATTAGGAGCTGACGTTTCTTCTGAAATAACACATCTTTTGTTAGAGAGTAATGAGGCATTTGGTGAATATGCTTATGATGTGTGAATTTACTGGAATGGTCATCAAAAAAGACCTAGAATTTCTTTTTCTCTGTGCGGACCTTGGTTGCGTCTAACCTATAAGATAGGAATGCGATTTCTAAAATATCTGTCTATTTGATTGCATGGACTCTTGCTTTTCTTGATTACCGATACTTTTACTCCTCATATTCATTATAAGATGCAAAATTAATGTCAGTTAAAATATAAACACTAACACTGGATAAAAATCCTCTCAAGAAAGAAATGATAGAAGACAAGAAGGAATGTAAATATCCTGACAAGGGCCAGAAACTCTTCAGACTTAGGAAGATCCTAACAATAAGTATTTCAAATGCCCATTTTCAGAGATAAGAAATAGCACCACTTGGGAAAGGATCTTCTCACTTTTTTTTTTTTTAATAAATTCAAGTGGATCTGAATTTATGTGACGCTCGCCCTTCAAATAAATGTTTTCTAGTGACATGAACATTCAGAAAATGCTTCAACAGCAATAACTGGGATGGACGTTTTGTTGTAATAATTTGGATACACTTGACTAATGCAGTTATTTGCAATGAGGTTGGCTCAGTGCCCAAAGCAGTGAGCAAACAAATATAGCTCGACAATTGTTTCATGCCTTCCACGACAGCCAGAAAGATTTTTTTTGCTCTGTCCAGGGGGTCGCTGGTCACTGCTATGGACTCTAGTCAGGAAAACCTCATCATATATATCTATATCTATATATACATATATGTATATGTATATATTCTTTTTTTAAAAAATTGTCTTTGTTAAATTCACCAACGTTTTTTATGTAAAAACGCTGGTGAGGCACGAGTATTTTTAATCAAATTAGTATGCAACATAAGGCAGCTGTGTATTCAAATGGGTTTTTTAGCAATTTGGTTGTTTTCCTTATAATAACAGGAAAGAACATTTTGATTTTGAAGGTGACAGAGGCAATATTACCAGAATTAAACAATCTGAATTAGCTTTTTCATGAAATGTAATATGTTTTATGCTTTTAGATGGGATGCTCCGGTGCTTTCAGATGAGCCTTCCACTGTCACAGTCAATGGCCAGGAACAGAATAAGCTCTGGAGGTAGGATTATCCTCAAATTTAATTTTTTTTAGAAGAAGCTAATGGCAAATGTTTCTAGCAAACTTTAGGTTCATCTATGTTATAACTAGAGAACCAAGACAGGATATTAAAAGAACAGATAAGTATAAAATTAGTAAACAAAGTTTGACATTTTGCTTATTCTGTGAATTTAATGCTGAAAATGAATATAATCCCTAAAATCATAAACAGCAATGCATGTCAGACAAAAGCTGCAAAATTTCATTTCTTTGTCAACTTAGGTAAATTCAGGATGATGGCATATAAGAGGGTAACACGATTACAAATTTAACTTTAAGTTTGATGATAATATTTCCTGGTGAGAGTTTACAAGCAGAGCTGATTAAACATGCAAAGAAAGGCTCTTTTTGTTATTTCTACAATTTGTATGGATTGGAATTCAAATGGGCAGCATTCTGAGTCTGGCCATATCATTATAAAGCAGGAATATTCTTGTTCATATTGATCAAGAGGAAGCAAAAACCCAGAAGAGGATAAAAATAGATCATATACTATTTAAGAGAAATTTGCAATTCTTCTTTCTTTCTTCTTCTTCTTTTTTTTTTTTTTTTTTGGTTGGGGAGCCCAGTCTTTGAGAAAACTTGGGATCCTTTTAACCTGTTTAATAGTAACCTTACAAAAAGATTATTCTCCAAAAAATTAAAACTTGTGCAGTTGTGGAGACACCTATCAAGCCATTTCTTACTATGTAAGGTTAGCCTGGATGGTTTGTCAAATGACAACAAAGTTGTGCTAGTCCCCCATGAGGCTCATTGTCTCATCATTGTTTAAGAAGCAGGGTCTTATGAATTCTTAGCAAATAGAACTCCCTGCTATTAGCATGTACAGAAAGGCACTGCTGGTAAAATAGTTTTGAAATTACTGATAGTGGTAAGCCATTTCTTTACCTCATCTTTGAAAAAGTGGTCTGAAAGTCTTTCCCCTGATGATGCATTTATAGAAACTTTCACCTCAAGGCTGGACAAATAGTGATTAATGCCAGTGACTTCAGTACAGTGTAGGAGCCATGTGATCTACCTCCAAAAAGAATAATGTCTGCCTAATAGAATAATAAATATATGCACTGGGGACCACATAGATGCTCTACAAATATTAGCAAGAGCAATGTGACTAAAGCAGGCTGCTAGTGTTTTGGATGAAAGCATTTAAAGCCATCTGGTGTCTGGACATCAGCCTGAAAATCACAGGCTTCGATCCATAAGATAATCCATTTACACAGTCTACATCCTGTGATGGCTTTCCCCACGGATTTGTTCCATTATCCCAAATCAGCTTCTGTAACCTGTGAAAAGGTCTAATGTCACCTAGATAATAGTAAAGAAGCACTTATTATTGCCCTTGTTATTTCATTTATGGGACACATTTATTACAATGATTCAAATAATTGAGGGTTCCATACTTGAAAGAAAAGGACTAAAATAGCAGGCTGACATGGGCCATACTTTGCAATGGAAACCGTATTTTCTTTCTGAACAAACAAATCAAGAAGATGTTCAGTTGTATGCCTTGTAAGAAGGGCAAATAACTTCAAAATGAGTTTCCATGGGGCAAAAATAACATTCAAAAGAAAATTTTAAATTCAGTCAACATTGACTGACAGTATGTTAGGTGCCAGTAGAGACAGATAAGTTGTGTGCATTTCTACCTTAAGAGATGAAAGAGTCATAAAGAGAGAGAGAAAAACAAAACAAAACAAAAACAAACATACACAAACGAACTGCCCAAGTATACGAAGTAGTGCTGAAAATAGTAAGATAATGCTCAATATTTCAAACTGTTTGTATCTTAAATTGTAATAGTTTAAATATAATTTACATTCTAAACTTATTTGGAAAACATTTTATAATGATTTTTAGCTTCTTCAGAAAAAAATACTTTGCCTGCTGGTATATACAATAACAGATATATAAAATCTTTAAATATAATAATAAAATATGGCTTTAAGGTAGAGTATAATTTCAGTATACTATTTATATTCTAAAGCTTAAAATATAATACTTGGAATATCTCCTTTAGTGGTAGATCAACTCAGAGAAAGACACCTGATGCTCTTCCTTGCCCTGTATGTGTAGTTAATTCACATGTTCTATTCCAGTGAAAATATACCCTTTGCTATGATTATTACCTATTTTATACTTTCCCACTGGGCTGCATCATCTTGAACAGAGTCTACTTTGCACTGAATATTCCTGTAAGCTGTCTTCAAATCAGGTAAATATGAGAATCACTGCATACATATTTTTATGTGATAAAAAGAATGGTCTTCTATTTCCTATACTTTGTGATTGTTCTCTAATACTTAACAGGAAAAGCCTCCACCTACAAGATGAGGTTACACACCCAACAAGGGAAGGACGCTATCTCCTACTTATCTTGAATGCCTCCTGACACCAATTCATGGGTACCTACTATAGAGATAGGGTTACTACAACAACTCAAAGGATGGTTTCTAAAGTACTGGAACAAAATTACTTCCTTGGGCGCACCTCATTTTAATACTCACTATATGTGATTGATGAATTATAGTTTTTATTACTAAAATGTAGACATTAAGATAGCATCAAAATAGGTCAATTTAGTAATTGTTTATTCAATTTATTATGTTAAAATATAATAATCATCTCCTCCTTGAAATACAATTGTAGCATACAAAAGGGAAATAATGATGGATCAAAGACCTGGAAATTATACCAGAGACTTTGAAGCTACTAGAGGAGGCTGTAGGTCCAACATTCCAACATATAGCTACAGGTAGAAACTTCCTCAACAAAACCCTCATAGCTCAGAATATAAAACAGGAATTAATAAATAGGATGACATTAAACTAAAAAGGTTCTGCTCATCAAAGGAAACCATCAAGAGTCTAATGAGAGAGCCTATAGAATGACATATCTTTGCCAGTTATCCCTCAGATAAAGGACTAATATATAGAATATAGAAAGGACTTAAAAGACTTTACATTAAAAAAAAATAACCGAATCAAGAAGAGATGAGCAATTGAACTAAATAGACACTTCACAAAAGAAGAGATACCAAGGGCTGAAAAATACATGAAAAAATGTTCTACATCATTAGCAATCAGAGAGATGCAAATCAAAACTACACTGAGATTCCATCTAACCCCAATCAGAATGGCAATCATCAAGAAGTCAAAAAACAATAAATACTGGGAAGAATGTGGGGAAATTGGAATTCTTCTATACTATTGGAATTGCAAACTAGTTCAGATGCTATGGAGATCAGTGTGGAGATTCCTCAGAAAACTGGGACTGGATCCACCATATGATCCAGCTATACTTCTCCTGGGTATTATTCCAGAGGGACTGAAATCAGAGAACTACAGTAATATATATATATATATATATATATATATATATATATATATATATATACACACACACACACACGCACACACACACACACACACACACATACATATATGTTCATAGCAGTGCAATTCACAATCGCCAAATTATGGAACCAACCTAGGTGTTCATCAATAGATGAATGGATTACAAAATTGTGGGATATGCACACAATGTAATTCTACTCAGCAATAAAGAAGAACAAAAATATGTCATTTGCAGGAAAATGGAAGGACCTGGGGAACATTATGTTAAGTGGAATTAGCCAGTCACAGAAAGTGAGGGTCATATATTTTCTCTAATATGAAGAAGTTAGGAAGTAACTGGGATACCAGAGGGACTCCAGATAATAGAGGAGAAACTTCAGTGAAACCAGGGAGGTGGTTTAGGGGAAGGGGAGAGGGGAAAATGAGGATCAATAAAGGAATTACTACCATTGGTTTTATGTACACATGTGAGAATATCAATGCCAATCTCCGTACCCTGAATGGGGAAGAGAAGGATGGAGAGGGAGCTGGAGGAAAGCCCACCAAGTGCTATGTGCATGTATGTCACTATCAACATGATTTACATTATGATTTCAGGCTATTATGCACCAATAAAAGCATACTAAAATAGAATAAAAATGGAATGAAAAGGCCATAATCATACTGGCAAGTTTTCATTTTCTTATAGTAATAAATAATCTGTAAACTTTATTTAAGTTTACTAATAAGCCTGAACATTTTAGTTGATCACTTATTTGATGTTGAAAGGAAGGGATCTGAAAACTCATTTGTGATTTTTTATTTAAATTATTTGAATATGCTTCGTGAAATATTCTTTAATCATTCATTCTATCTCTATAAAGGTAAATGTCAAAAGCCAAATTTCAGAATGTTTACATTGGTGATAAGCAAAAGGGGGTTATAATGAGAAAACATTCTAACTCAGCCACATTTTCACCAAGTGGTTTTATTTTATTTACAGTAAATTCCAAGCCAGGTGTGGTGGTGTACATCTATAACCCCAATACTTGGGGGGCTGAGACAGACAGGAAAATAGTAGGTGTGAGGCTAGAAGTGTGTGGTTACTTGGCAAGAGCATGTTTCAAATTAAAAAATAAAATAAAGTGAGGGAAGGTGTAGCTCAGAGTTAGAACAACCCTGGGTTCAATCCCCAGTATCACACACAAACAAAAAGTAAATTCCTAGATAATACACACAAATGTTCAAATAAACAACCAAACAGAAGTTGTAGTTTAAATGATTCATAAATTATAGATCATTAATACTGCTGATATGATTGTTTTCAGATATTTAAGGTTTATAAAGGAAACATTTTAGGAATTGTATCAGGATATTACACATTTGTTTAGCATAAATCTGTGCTTCAAATCAGCCATCAGTGGGATATTTTACCCAGCTCTCTTCTGAACAAGTAATTCAAAGATATGATCAAAAGGTTTGGTGGTCATTGTGGAAACATGTTTTTAGTGTAAAGTTAGTTGGGTTTAGCCTGCTCTGATTTTGCCACTACTAAATAGTTGAGGAAATTACAGTGGACCTTAAAGCCTTGAAGCATATGAATTGACTTAAAGGTAAAGGAAGATATTTTAAAAAGTCTTCTGCTAGTTACCTTGTGTGTATTTACATCCACATCTTTTATCTTTTCTGTCTACTTAGCACAACAGATGCTCTAAATGAAGCAATGAGGACTAAGACAGAAGCCTTCAGAAATGTATATATTAGCTAGGTTAGGATACTTGCAAGAAATTAAGTAAGAAACATAACCCAACTATGTAATGGAAGGTCAGAGACAATACTGGTTAAACTCAGAATTCTATATGGGATTGAAGACAAAGAGAAAGTGTTTCACATTTAAATTAAGTTGATTAATGAAGATAAATGCAAAAAAATAGGCACAAATGCATAGAGACACATTACAAAGATAGAACAGAAGTTATTATCAACAGAGAACCATAAATATGAAAGCGAATTTTCAAATCAATTAAGGAAAAGGATTAGAAAATAAACAACTGTACTAAAAGACAGGGAAGGAAAAATACTATGTGCTCTGTCAATATGCGTTTAACTGTAGCGAATTATTGAATGGAGAGGTTTGTACGGTGAACAGCAAATAGGCTGGAGTTCAGTGACTTCTTCACCATTGCCTTATAGGAGAAAGAAATTGTAAACTGTTGATCAGACTAAGCTGGCTAAGGAAGGATGGGCACGTAAGGAGAATGAATTAGCCATGTCGGCATTGAAAAAACAAAAAGAGCTGTCTATACATAAAATCACAAGAATGGGAAAATCAGCTTTCCGTATTAAAATCAGCAAAAAAGCTTTTTGCAATAGTAAAAAGTATTTTTGTCTAGAGATAGAAATAATTTGGAAAGGACAAAATATTTATGTATTTTTAAAGAGGCAAAGGAATCTGAGTTGGTTACTGAGGAAAATACCAGAAGTGATCAATCAAATTTTAATCCCCTGGAAAAGTATGAGCATCATGAAATACTAACATGGGTTTCTGAATAGCAAATCACGCCAAACCCATCACATTGTGTCTTGTGATAGTGTTACAGGCCACAAGGACAAGGGAAGACTATAGTGATAATCCATCTCGCTTTCAGGAAGTCTTGGAATCTGCTCTTTGTCACATTTTCATGTACACACTTGGGGATAGATGACATTAGCTACATTATTTTTAGGTGGACGGATGTACAACATGCTTCAATGATCAACCAAAGGACAACTGAAGCTTCAATTTCAAATTGCACTTATATTTTGATGTACTTTAACACATAATCTGCATTAAGTTTTTAAGAGTGTGCCCATCATATCTCTAGGTAATTATAAATCTACTTGTATAAGTAGGAGATAAAAATTGAAAAGATGATATTATTTAAAAACAAAATAGATACCTGGGAGAATTTTTTATGGTACCAAGGGTTGAACCCAGGGGCATTTTACCTCTAAGTTATGCTCCCAGCCCTTTTTATTTTTTATTTTGAAAAAGGCTCTCACTAGGATGCTGAATCTCACTACTTGCTAAGGCTGTACTGCTTCAGCCTTCCAACTGGGATTGGGATTTACTGTAATTAACTGGGATTACAGGTGTGTGCCACCATGCCCACCTGGGATAATTTTTTAATAGAATAATAACAATGTGATTTATTGTGAACATTGCCAACACTATATGTAATTCTTAGAAGGAGTCTGGCATGCAAGGACTTGACAAAAGTCTTTTTGCTTTTTCTTACTTTAATCATCATTAAGATATTGGCTTCTAATTAAAATACTATACTCTTTAATTAATTCAGAAATAAGTTTGGCATTTTTTGTGTTTTTCAAAGGTTCTTCATTGTTTATGTATGAGTCTTTTAATTGGAGGATTCAAGTTACAATTTACAGACATCATTTAAAAGCAAACAAACACAAATAATTTAAAGAAAATATAGAGGATATCCCCTTCAAAAGTGTTCGAGGCAAGAAAAAAAATTGAAGATAATGCTCATAAAGAAATACTACACAAAGTGAAGAAATACTACACAAAGTAAATAGATACGAATAAAGATCCATAGTAGGCCCTCCATATCCACAGGCTCTGCTTCTGCAGATTCAACCAAATATGGATGGAAAAAATAATTTTAATTTATAATATATATTTGGAGGGACAGGGAAGATTTTACCAATTCCTTCTATCATCACTGATTCAGATTGTCACGTGAGGCCACCCTGTCCTTGAGTAGAGACAGAGCAATTCCTATGAAGGGTGCTTTGACTTCAGACTGTGGAGATTACAAAGGACCTCATGACAGTGACTATGTTTACATTCCTTAATGAGAACATGTTTCAAATTTTAAAAATAAAAAGGGATAGGTGTGTAGGCTGGAGGTAGAATGTTCAATTCCCAGTACCATACAAAAATAGATTTACATTTTTATGTCATGAGATAATACTCATGAAATAAAACAAAGTTATGGGGAATCTAGTGAAAAATTATATATAGCCAGAGTACTGCTAACTTTTGGAATATAGTTTTCTAGGTAGATTGATGGATAGAAATGATTATTATAAAATATAATACACATCAAAATACCAGGTGTGAATCATATTATTCCTTTAAAAGACTTTATAATGCTCTATACCAATTCTATTATGTATTTAGACAGTTTTATATATAAGCATATATCGAATTTGTTGACATTTTTCTTTTTATAAACTGCTGTAACCAACACATTATACAAATGTCTTCACAGACTTTTTCAGATTTTCTTATAGATTTCTGAAAGTAGATATGCTGCTATGTATACACATTTTGTTAGATATGCCACTGGCATCGATCATGTTACTCCAAAGATAGTTACCAGCAGCTTTTTTAGGTGCTAGAGTAATGGTGAATAAGATAATACTTCCCTCGATCTTTTTTTTTTTTCGGTACTGGAGATTGAACTCAGAAGCATTCTACCTCCGAGCTATACCCCTAGCCCTATTTTTGAAACAGGGTCTCCCTAAGTTGCGGAGGGCCTCACTAGGTAGCTGAGGCTGGCCGCGAATCCAGATCCTCCAGTCTCAGCCTCCCAAATGCTGGGAATATAAGCATGCACCACCACGCCTGGCTTCCTCAATCTTATTGACCTTATGTTTGGTTGGCAGAAATAGACCAGGAACAGATGAACATGAAATAAAATATCATTATAACTGTGAAGAAAATAAAATAGGGTGATATGATAGTGGGTGGCCAGGGTATCTTTTTGTGACATTTTTTATTACAATAAGTAAAAGAAAGTAAGTTAAAATAAGCAATTCTTTTTTTACCATCTTATGAAACAGTCATCATGCTAGACATTGCACACAGCACTATATGTATTATGTTGTAAATATTCAATCAATTACAAATACCATTATCATTATTTTTTTTCTTTTTGGTACTGAGGATGGAATCCAAGAGCATTCTATCTCTGAGCTACTCTCTAAGTTAGCATCTACTAGCCTCAAATCTACAATCCTACTGTCTCAGCCTCCCACTGCACCCAGCTAGAGGCAAACTTTCAATCTGGAGCAAAATGGTAAGAAGCAGCCAGCAATGGGAATTCTGGGGAAAAGTATACCTGGAAATATCTGAAAATTTGAGTTTTCCATAGGGGGAACAGTTCTACAGGCCAAGGATTAAAAAATTGTTTGTATCTAGAGCAGAGTGATATGAAAGATAGAGTGAACACAAAGGGAAAGAGACTGGGTTATACAGTCTGACAAGCCAGAGCAATGAAAATATAAATATATATTCCTTCTGAATATGGATGCAAATCACTGCAGGATTTTATGTTTTAAATTAAGTATGATCTACATACATTAAATGTATACAAATGATAAGATACAGTTAATGAATTATGATCTTTCTTTGACATCTGTGGGGATTGCTTCCAGGTCTTCCTACCCAATGAATATCAAGATCTGAGAATGTTCAAGTCTCATGTAAAATGGCATAGTATTTTCATATAATCTATGCACATCCTCCTGCATAGTTGACATCATTTCTAGATTGCTTCAAATATAAAAGCTATGTATATAGTTTCACATAGTTTTTATACTGAATTTGTTATACTGAATAGTTGTCATTATTACTCAATAATGACAGTATAGATGCAGTCTTTTCTAAAAATATTTTTGATCTGCAGTTGGTTGAATCCATGGATGCAGAGGATCAAATGTGTTCATAACTGAACACAGGTCAGGAAGGAAAGTGTCACTTTTATTCCAAAAACCTCCTCATACCTTTCCAGCAACTGCTTGCCACCAAGGGTAACTACTCTCCTGACTTCTAACAGCATAAATAAGTTTTGCTCATTTATGTAGAAAAAAAGCCTAAGACTTCCTGGCTTTTTATTTGCAATGGCCATATAACATCCTATCACACAGGTGTGCTGGGCTCCTGACATTGCACAGTTCCAATAATGACTTTCATAAGGGATACTTCCAATCCTGACATCTCCAGGCAAGAAAGATGCATCCAGGTTGGAAGACATCCTCTTAAGAAGGTGAGTTTTCAAGTATGAAAGGGGATTATGTGTCCTCAGCCCATATCTGTTAAATTCTGGCTGCTACTTGGAGCTGCTGTTCTTACTCCCTCTCTCTTCCTCTTTTTATTTATTTATTTTTATTTTATTTATTTATTTTATTGTTTTAGGGATTAAACCCAGAGGCATTCTAACTATCAGCTATACCCCAGCCCTACTTTTATTTTGAAATAGTCTTGCTAGGTTGATGAGTCTCACTACTTGCTGAGGCTGTCCTTGAACCTGTGATCCTCCTGTTTCAGGTTTCCAACTACTGGGATTACAGGTATGTGCCACCACGCTTGCCTCCCTCCCTCTTTCTTTAAACACAATGACACAAGGAGAAGACATCCAAGGAGATAGGCCTGGAACTGATCTTTCCATGAAGGCCCTTAGAAGAAATCAGCATTTCTGACACCTTGATCTTTGGTTTCTAACCTCCAGAACTGTGAGACAATAACTTTCTATTATTTAAGCTACCCAGTCTGTGGCACTTTGTTACAGCAGCCCTAGTAAACTAATACAGACAACACCTTATTTTTAAAAACACAATTATATTCCAAATATTTTCATAGTTTTTTTTTT
>PVLC010020679.1:0-28955 GCA_004027655.1 Graphiurus murinus | reverse complement strand
CGGTACTGGGGATTGCACTCAGGGGCATTCTACCTCCGAGCTATACCCCCAGCCCTATTTTTTATTCTTTATTTTGAAACCGAGTCTCACTAAGTTGCGGAGTGCCTCACTAGGTAGCTGAGGCTGGCCGCGAACCCGGATCCTCCGGTCTCAGCCTCCCGAATGCTGGGATTACAAGCGTGCGCCACCACGCCCGGCTTTTTATTTTTTATTTTTAAACAAAGTCTCTCTTAAGTTGCAGACTGGCCTTGAGCCTGTAATCCTCCAGTCTCAGTCTTCCAAGTACTGGGATTACAGGTATGTGTTACCTTACCCAGCTAATACCAATATTCTTGCACAACTGAATAGATGTGATTCCTTTGACATAAGGAAAGGAATATGTACATATGATATATGTATTTATAAATTTCATTTTGGATAGGGTGACAGAGGTGCCTGAATAATATCTAAATAGAGATTTCTAGTAGTCAACATATGAGTCTAAAGATCTGAACTACAAAAAAGGTTTGGCATAGAGAGGTAACTGAAGACAAAAGAACAGGTACTATATTACTATATATTTTTGGTTTTATTGATAGATGTTTATGTCTTTGATTCTGTGTATGTTTAAAGGGTTATTAACATGTTTGAGTTGGGTTAGAATGTTCTGTAACACTTATAGAAACTACTATTTTTAGTACATGACTTAGCAGAGTATGAGGTGTATTTTTGTTTTTAAGGAGAATACATTGCACAGAGCAGAAATGCCTCTCTATGGAAAAAATGCAGCATTTCATCAAGATCAAACTCCAGATGTAAATGAAAAAGACACTTGAGTATATTAAGAGCCAAGAAAATGCAAACTCTGTCAAGTAATGCGTGTGCATGCTGTTGGGAGGGAGGAACATTTCAGTCTTCATGAGTGGAAAGCCAGAGGGTTCTAAGCTCGCTGATGAGTAAGTTCACACAGTTCTACCAAGGCCTCTGACAAGATTCCAGTCAACATCCTGACAGACATACCTGGTCATTGTGCTACTTCAAACAGGCTGCAAAAAAAATGCCAGGTGTGGTGGCACATGGCTGTAATACCAGTACTTGAGAGGCTGAGACAAGAGGATGGCAAGTTTAAGGTCAGCATCAGCAACTCAACAACAACAAAAAACTTTTAAAGGGCTGGGATTGTGGCTTAGAGGTACAACACCCCTGGATTCAATCCCCAGCACCACAAAAAAAAAAAAAGGATTGAAAATAGCAGTTAGATAGGAAGGGATTGATCAAAATCACATGGTGTAACCTCGTTTTCTTTACTGAAGAGGAGCATGCTGGGACTCTGCAGTCTTAGCACTGATTCCTGGCTGGAAGCTCCAGCAAATATACTCTCATTTAACCAAGGAGCTAATGATCTCCTGGTGGGTTAGCACCTTTTCACTAGAAAAAACAACAGCAACAATGAACACACAAATAAACAAAAACTATAACCAGACTCAATGCTTTAGAGTGAGTAAAATTTAGTGTCATTTAGAATGTTTAAGAACTTGTAACCTCAAGTTAAAACACAGAACTTAGTTACTAGTTTAGATTTATGATACTGCGCAGAGATCCAAACATATACAAAGCATTGTTATGTTCAAAAATTTCAGGTTTTCAGCCAGGTGCTGGTGGCACATATCTGTAGCTCCAGAACTTAGGAGGCTGAGACATGATGCCAGCCTCATCAGCTTAGTGAGACTCTGATTCAAAATTAAAAATAAAAAGGCCTGGGGGTGTAGCTTGGAGGTAGAATGCCCATGGGTTCAACTTTAAAAAAAAAAAAGGAATTTCAAGGTTTCTTAGTTTTTAGTTTACAAAATTCTTTCCAGCCGGGCATGATGGCGCATGCTTGTAATCCCAGTACTTGGGAAGCTGAGACAAGAGGAACATAGGTTTGAGGACAGCCTCGGGAAGTAGTGAGACTGATCAACCTAGCCAGACTCTGTTACAAAATAAAAAATAAAAAATGGGGCTGAGGGTGTAGCTCGGAAGTAGAATGCCCGGGGTTCAATCCTCAGTAACACACACACATATAAATAATCATTAATTAATTAATTATTTCCCTTCAGAGTAGCCAGGATTACAGGTGTCTGCCACTGCATCCTGCTGGGTTTTCTGGTGTTTATTTGCTTGCTTGCTTGTTTGTTTGTTTGTACTAGGGATTGAACTCAGGGGCATTTTACCTCCAAGCTACACCTCAGTTTTATTTTATTTTTATTTTGAAACAGGGTCTCGCTAAGTTGAAGAGATTTCCCTCAAACCTGTGATCTTCCTGTTTTAGATTACCAAGTACTGAGATTACAAGTGTATACCATCATGCGTGGCCAAACACATAATTCTTTGAATGATAAAGAATATGTTACATTTGCTAGAAATATAACACAACTAAGCTTAGGGAAACCTTTCTGTATGTGTGTGTGTGTGTGTGTATGTGTGTGTGTGTGTCTGTCTGTCTGTCTGTCTGTCTCTCTGTCTGTGTGTGGTACTGGGGATTGAACCCAGGGGCCTTCTACTTCCAGGCTACACCTCCAGACCTATTTTATTTTTTATTTGGAAACAAGTTCTCTCTAACTTGCTAAGACTGGCTTTGAACCTGAGAATCCTTCTGTCTCAGCCTCCGAAGTACTAGGATTACAAGTGTGTACCACCACGCCTGGCTTTGCATTTGTTTTTATAAATAAAAAAATTTCCAAATACTCTAAGCAAAACAACATTGCCTTTATGGCACTTTAGGGCAGAGGCCTTTTACATAAATTCACTTATTTTATGGGAAATCCCATGACAGACGAATGAGAAAGGCCATGTGAAACTCGAACCTTTTCAAATCTTAAAACTTTTGGGAAAAAAAAAAAAAAAACAACCCAAGAGCAATGTTTGCTCATTTATCTAAATATGTGAAGAATCCCACCTCCTTGTCTCAAGTGAACAGGAATGGAGGGGGTGAGTGGGGTGTATCTCTGAATACTTTGTTAGCTCCAGTGACCTTTGCTTCAGGGAGAAGATTGCTCTTTTCTAGGGAAAGGGTGAATTTTGTTCTTTTGTTATGAGAAAAAAAATCCCTTTTAGACTAAATTCTCTTTCAAAGTTCTTCTAGATCTGTTTCAAGGCTATTATTCTGGTCTAATAAAATAATTTCGTGTTAGAACATAACTCTTGTCCTGATTCCATGTCCAAGATGTGTGTGTTGCTTAGAAACTCCATCTCTGACTCTATTTCTTTCTCCCCTCAGGCACCAAGTGGCAGTTCACTGAAGTAAGCGTCTATATTCGTTTTCTGGTACTACAACTTAGCATTCTAAAACAGCACCCATGTGTGAGCTCGAGGTTCTACAAGTCTGTAGTTGAGCATACCACAGATAGGTCCTCTGCTCAGGCCTAGGAGGCTGAAATTAAGATGTTGGCCAGGATGCTTTCTCACCTTAAACTTGGGGCTCTCTGCTAAGTTCACTTAGAGCGTTGACTTAGTTCTTTGAGATTAGAGAACTGGCCAAAGGTGCCATTTTCTGCTGACTATCAAGAGGAGCTTGCTCTTGGCTCCTAGAGGTCATTCCCAGGCCCTCACCATGTGTCTCCCCCACCACCTCTCAAGCCACCTGTCCCTCGTGTTGACTCTTTCTCAACAGCAAAAAGCCAGACCTTTTCAGGGATTCACCTGAGTAGGGAAGGACAATGTGTCTTTTTCCCCCTTTTTTATCTGGGTTTAAACCCAGGGAAATTCTATCTCCAAGCTACAGCCCCAGCCCATTTTTATTTTTTTAGTTTGAAACAGGGTCTCCCTAAATTGCTGAGGCTGACCTCAAACCTATAATCCTCCTGTAACAACCTCCCAAGTACTGGAATTACAAGCACGTGCCTCCATGACTGATACTCATCTATCTATCTATCTATCTATCTATCTATCTATCTATCTATCTATCTACCATTGTATCTATTTATATCATCATATATATTTATATAGTGGTACTGGGGATTGAACCCAGGGACATTCTACCCTTGACCTACACCCCAGTCCTATTTTATGTGTTTGCTTATTTATGTGGTATTGGGGATGGAACTCAGGGGTCTTCTACTTTAGGCTACACCCCGCTCCCAGATCTACTTTATTTTTCATTTGAAAACAGAGTCTCGATAAGTTGCTGAGAGCCTCACTAAGTTGCTAAGGCTGGCTTTGAACCTGTGATCCTTTTGTCTCAGTCCCCCAAGTACTAGTATTACAAGCGTGCACCACTACACCTAGCTATGTTTTTATTTTGAAAAAGGGTCTCAGTTGTGGAAAGCCACACTAAATTTCTAAAGCTGGCTGTGAACCTTTGATCTTCCTGTCTCAGTCTCCTAAGAACTGGGATTATAAGTGTACAGCATCATACCCAGCTTCTATCTATCGCACGTGTGTGTGTGTGTGTGTGTGTGTGTGTGTGTGTGTGTGTTGTGTGTGTGTGTTATTGGGGATTGATTGAACCCGGGACATTCTACCTTTGAACTATATCCCCAGCCCTATTTTATTTTTTATTTTGAAAAAGGGTCTCACTAAGTTGCTAAGGCTGGCTGCGAACCTTCGATCCTCCTGTCTCAGCCTCCCAAGTACAGAGATTACAAGTGTGCACCACCATGCCCGGCTCTGGCTCTGTCTATCTATTTGAAGTTTAACTGATTTGTGACCTTAATTGCACCAGTGCTGAAGTTGATGCTTGTCTAAAAAAGTTGGAGAAGCCGTCTGTGTACTAGGGGGTGAGAATCTTGGGGGTCTTTTCAAAATTCTGTCTACCACAGTGTCCATCCTGTATCTCCCTATACTTAAGGGAGGACTTACTTACTAAAAGTGTCCAATGAAGGAAGGGAATAGAAAAGAAGGATTATCCTCTGTTCACAGCTGCCTAAATAGAGTAACTCTGTTCACAGGTACTGTTTCAAAATTATTAACCCCCCCCCCCTTGTTTTTGCAGTACTGGGGATTCAAGGGAATTCTGCCTCTGAGCTGCATCCCCAGCCCTATTTTATTTTTTTAGTTTGAAACAGGTTCTCACTAAGTTTCTGAGGGTTTTGCTAAATTGCTGACACTGGCCATGAACCTGCGATCCTCCTCTGTCAGCCTCCCAAGTACTGGAATTACAAGCACCTGTCACCATACCTGGATTCCCAGGTTGTTTTAAGAAGGCTTGAGCATGTAACAAGGCTGAGACAAGAGGATCATAGGTTTGAGACCAGCCTTAGCAACTTAGCAAAACCCTCAGAAACTTAGTGAGTACCTGTTTCAAAATAAAAAATAAAGTAGGGCTGGGAGGGTAGCTCAGAGATAGAATGCCTCTCGGTTCAGTTCTCAGTATCTCTCTCTCTCTCTCTCTCTCTCTCTCTCTCTCTCTCTCTCTCTCTCTCTCTCTCTCACACACACACACACACACACACACACACACACACACCCTTATAGTATTAATTCCTCAAACAAAGCATATTACAAACAAGGATGGGCTTTTGCCTACTATTTGGGAGCCATTTTATTTAATGATGCTGTCAGAGACTGCTTGCTATTTCATTTGCCCATTTTGCCATTGATGCTCTGCATCGTCCCTTCTTTCCTTGTTCCCACAGTATACATGGGGGTTCTGCATGGACCCAATACACAGACCTTTAAGACAGTACACCGACTTAACCTTATAGGAACAACAAATTGGATCATAGCTAGGGATTGCTGCAGTTTGCATGTCCCTTCCAAAATTCAAGTTGGAATGCATAGTCATTGAAACAGTATAAGGCGGTGCTGCCTTTAAGAGGAGATTAGGGCCAGATGTGGTGGTGCAGGTCTAGAATCCCAGTATTCGGGAGTCTGAGACAGGAGGATCACAGGTTCAAAACAAACCTGAGCAACCTATCATGACCCTGTTTCAAAAAAATTAAAAAGGGCTAGGGGTGTAGCTCAGAATACCCCTGGATTCAGCCTCTAGTCTCTAGTACCCAAACAAACAACAACAAAATAAATAATTACATTCTTTCAAAGTTGTAATCACTGAAAACTTTAGCCAATCCCTGCATTCTACTGACTACTCATGAAAAAGTACTGACCAAGTTTGCATAAATTATTCTTTTCTTTTTTTTTTTTTTTTCAGTACTGGGGATGGAACTCAGGGGCATTCTACCTCCGAGCTATACCCCCAGCCCTATTTTTTATTCTTTATTTGAAACCGAGTCTCACTAAGTTGCGGAGTGCCTCACTAGGTAGCTGAGGCTGGCCACGAACCCGGATTCTCCGGTCTCAGCCTCCCGAATGCTGGGATTACAAGCGTGCACCACCATGCCCGGCTTTGCATAAATTTTTCTAACAGTAATTTTAAAGTATTATATTTATTGATTTGGTAATCTTCAGAGAGGGTCAAGATCAAGCATTTAAGTTATGTCTACATTAGTGAAAATAATGCGAAGATTAAGATTTAATAATACAAAGGAAGAACCAGGCCTGGTGGCACATGCTTGTAATCCCAGCATTTGGGAGGCTGAGACCGGAGGATCCAGGTTCAAGGCCAGCCTCAGCTACCTAGTGAGGCACTCCGAACTTAGTGAGACCTTGTTTCAAAATAAAGCATAAAAAATAGGGCTGGGGGTATAGCTAAGAGGTAGAACGGCCCTGAGTTCAGTCCCCAGTACCGCAAATAATAATAATAATAATAATAATAATAATAATAATAATGATAATAATAATTCAAAGGAAATTTTTTTTTTTTTTTTTTTTTTTGCGGTACTGGGGATTGAACTCAGGGGCATTCTACCTCCGAGCTACACCCCCAGCCCTATTTTTTATTCTTTTATTTTGAAACTGAGTCTCACTAAGTTGCAGAGGGCCTCACTAGGTAGCTGAGGCTGGCCACGAACCCGGATCCTCCGGTCTCAGCCTCCCGAATGCTGGGATTACAAGCGTGCGCCACCACGCCCGGCTTTCAAAGGAAATTTTTTTATTCGTATGCACATCTCATAAACAATGATTAGAGGAAATAAGCCATCAATATTTTTGCCGAGTTTATCCTCCCTCCTCAAGAGAGGAATGACCATTTAAAATTATTCGCAGAGCTTGGCTACTTTAACCATTTTAACAAGAGAAGCAAAAAAGTCAGCCTTGCTCCAGCACTGCAGCCGCACTGCTGACCAGCAACCATTGCCCACACCCGGCTATGGCAGGCAGTGTCAAGTTTGGTAAAAGGACTGAAAGGGTAAGAAAAAGCTTTTGCTTATGCATTTAGGACTAATATTGAAGGTAGATTTGGGGATAGACTTCCATTACTGGAATTTGAGAGAAGACAGATAAAACTGATTTTCTGTTTTGTTTTGTTTTGAACTTCTCACCACACTTGCCTGCTTGCTCTTTCCAGCTACAATTATGAAAGTACAAAACTAGGTTTGGGTAGCAGCACACTTTATAAATCATTTCAACTGCATTAAGTTCTGCAAGACTAACACCCTGCTTTTGTAAAAATACTTGGGCAACATAAAATTTCCTATTTAAATTAATATTGCCAACATAATAATCTCTAGGCAAGTATATTCATAAAGCTGCTTTTTTCCTCAGACAGTAGTTTGGACAATCCTTTATAACATTCAATGTCATTCGTCATGTGTGTGTGTTACTGGGGATGGAACCCAGGTGCGTTATACCTCTGAGCTACACTCCCAGCCCTAATTTAATTTTTAAATTTTGAAACAGGGTCTCACTAAGTTCCTGAGGCTGTCCTCAAACCTGTGATTCTCCTGTCTTAGCCTCCCAAGTACTGGGATTACAAGAGCATACCACCATGCCCAACTCTTTTTTGTTTGTTTGTTTGTTTGTTTTGGTGCTAAGGACTGAACCCAGAGTGTTATGCCTCTGAGCTACACCCCCAGCCCTTTTTGTTATTTATTCATTCATTCATTCACTCACTCATACATTTATTCATTCATTCATTCATTTATACTAGGAATAGAACCCAGAGGAATTCTACCTCCAACCTACACCCCCAGCCCTATTTTATTTATTTGCTTATTTATTTACTTATTTTATTTTTTTGTGGTACTGAGGGTGAAACTCAGGGGCCTTCTACCTCCAGGCTATACCCCCAGCCCTATTTTATTTTTTATTTAGAAGCAGGGTTTGCTAAATTGCTGAGAGCCTAACTAAGTTGTTGAGGCTGACTTCGAACCAGCAATCCTCCTGTCTCCACTTCCCAAGTACTAGGATTACAGACATGTACCACCATGGACAGATTTATTTTTATTTTGAAACAGGATCTAACTAGGTCGATGAGAGTCTCATTACTTGTTGAGGGTGTCCTAGAACCTGCGATCCTGCTGTCTCAGTCTACCAAGTACTGGAATTAGAGGTGTGAGTCACCACGCCTGGCTTATTTTTTCTTTTTTGAAACAGGATTTTGTTAAATTGATGAGGCTGCCCTCAAACCTGACATCCTCCTTTCTCAGCCTCCTAAGTACTAGGATTACAGGCTTGCACTAGTTCACCAATTTATATACACTTTAATTTAGGAAGACTGTGTTCCTGAGTCTGCTTAGCAAAATTGCTCTGAATGAGTAGAGAAAGGAAAGGCTACTCTTTCAGAGAGAAATGTCTCTGTTCTTGTTACTGCCCTCACTCTTCTGCATGTTTGCACAGCCTTTCTCATACAGTGCTCACAGTCTCACAAAAGCTGGTAATCATTGCTTTCATTTTGCAGATGACACTCTATATTCATTTAGCAGCTTTCTGAAGGTCATGGCAATTAAGTTGCATAATTGCAATGAGAAACCTCTGAGTCTAACTTCATCAGCTAGACACAAAGCTTTCTACAGTATAAGACCTTTGGCAAAAAATCCAAAGTTTATTTGCTCAGGACTGATTCCAACTAAAGCCAGCCCATTTGTCTTACTGTGGATATTCTTTGTAGTTAAAAGAGAGGGGGCTTGTTCCTGAGCTAAAATAGATGAGGTAAATACTCCTAACTCAGGATCATTATTTTCCTTTAGAAAAAGTAAAAAGATGTAGGGTAGCCGGATGTGGTAGTGCATCCTTGTAATCCCAGCATTTGGGAGACTGAGACTGGAGGATCCGGGTTCAAAGATGTGGGGTGTGGGTGAGCAAACACTGATTTACCAGTGGGAAACTATCTGGTCACAGAGGTCAGCTTTGTTTCTTTTTTTTTTTCTTTCCTTCTTGTTTTGTGGTGCTGGGGATTGAATCCAGGGATATTCTACCTCCCAGCTACATCCCCAGCAAAATTTGAATTTTTCTTTGTTTGTTTGTTTGCAATACTAAGGATTGGGATTGATTCCAGGGGCATTCTACCTCCAAGCTATACCCTCAACCCTATTTCTTATTTTTTTTTATTATTTTTTTATTTTGAAACAAGGTCTCAGTAAGTTGTAGAGGGCCTCACTAAGTTGCTGAGGCTGGCCACAAAACTGAGATCCTCCTGTTTCAGCTTCCCAAGTACTGGGATTACAAGTGCACGTCACCATACCCGGCTTACTAAAGCTTTTTAAGGGAAAATGTTGAATAGACACCTAGAAATCTGAGCAATAGAGAAGCAGCCATTGAAATCTAATCCCCTGTGTCGGATGTGGTAGTGCACGGCTATAAACCCAGTACTTGGGAGGCTGAAACAGGAGGATTGCAAGTTCAAGGCCAGTCTCAGCAACTTAGTGAGACCCTGTTTCAAAATAAAACATAAAATAGGGCTGGAGGTATAGTATAGCTCAGAGATGGAACACCCTTGGGTTCAATTGCTGGTACCACAAAAAAAAAAAAAAAAAAATAGAAAGAAATCTAAGTCCCTGCCTCTAGCAGATGAGGCAGTCTTAAAGAGGAGTCAGATGGAACCTGGTCCTTCCCAATGAAGAATGACAATGGGGCCACAACCCAAGAACCACTACTTCACTCTACCCTTTTCTAGAACTGAAGGAGGCAGGAGTCTACTGCTGCAGAAATGGAGACCATCAGCAACAAAGATGACGTCATTTGTCACTAGTCATGTTCATGTATGTTCATTTATGTTGCAGTGAGGCAGAAAATCCCCAGTGAATGTGGTAGACCATGACACATCCCAACCCTTTTTTAAAAAACAGGGTCTTACTAAGTTTCTGAGGATCTTGCTAAATTAATGAGGCTGAACTTGAACCTGAGATTCTCCTGACTCAGTCTTCCAAGTACTGAGATTACAGGTGTGTGCCACCACACCCAGCACACCCAGCTCATTCTTTTTTTTTTTTTTTTTGCGGTACTGGGGAATGAACTCAGGGGCATTCTACCCCCAAGCTATACCCCCAGCCCTATTTTTTATTCTTTATTTTGAAACTGAGTCTCACTAAGTCGCGGAGTGCCTCACTATGTAGCTGAGGCTGGCCGAGAACCCGGATCCTCCGGTCTCAGCCTCCCGAATACTGGGATTACAAGCGTGCGCCACCACGCCCGGCTTTCATTCTTTTCTTTTTTTGATATGGCACTGGGGATTGAACCCAGGGGCTTTCTACCTCCAGGCTACACCTCCAGTCCTATTTTATTTTTTATTTAGAAATAGGATCTCGCTAAGTTGCTGAAAGCTTCAATAAGTTGCTGAGGCTGGCTTCAAACCTATATCTCCTGTCTTAACTTCCCAGGTACTGGGATTACAGGTGTATGCCACCATGTTTGGTTTCATTCATTTTTAAAAGTTATTTATTTATTTATTTATGTATTTATTTATTTTGCAGTGCTGAGAATGGAACCCAGGGCCTTGCGCATGCTCTACAGGCACTCTACCACTGAGCTACGTCCCCACTTTCTCATTGATAGCTTTGGTATTGACATTGAGGAAAAATCATATATATATTTTTTTTAAATCAAAAGCTTGTCCTATAAACTGGGAGTGGTGGCACACACCTGTAAGCCCTACTTGGGAAGCTGAGACAGGAGGATCATAGGTTCAAGGCCAACCTCAGCAACTTGACAAGACTCTATTCAAAATAAAAAATAAAATGGGCTGGGAGTGTAGCTAGGAGGTAGAATGCCTCTGGGTTCAATAACCAATACCAATAAGAAAGAAAGAAAGAAAGAAAGAAAGAAAGAAAGAAAGAAAGAAAGAAAGAAAGAAAGAAAGAAAGAAAAAGCTGTCCTATGTAAACATCTAACTATATTAACATTATCTTTGCTCCCTATAATGATATTACTCTAGCCCTATAAAAAGCATCTCATTATAAAATGTATGCAAATCTAAGGCATCTTCCCTTATAAATTGGCAAACTATTTGGTTAACACTTGATAGGAACAGGGAAATATAGTAGGGATATATCATGAAACTTGCACTTGCCATCAGCTAGACTGGGATTCACATCTTATACCTGCTATTTTTTGTACTAAGTGCTCTTGGGTGATCGCTATATCATCTGTTTTGTCACCTATGAATATTATATATATATTCATGTAATATATTCATATAATACATATTTTTTTTCAGTACTGGTGCTTGAACCTAGAGGCATTCTACCTTCAAGCGACACCCCCAGCCCTATTTTGTATTCTTTATTTTGAAACAGGGTCTCGCTAAGTTGCGGAGAGCCTCACTAAGTAACTGAGGCTGGCCACGAACCTGGATCCTCTGGTCTCAGCCTCCCAAGTACTGGGATTACAAGTGTGCGCCACCATGCTCGACTCCCAGCCCTATTTTTTATTCTTTATTTTGAAACAGGGTCTTACTAAGTAGCTGAGGCTGGCTGTGAACCTGCAAGCCTCCTGTGTCAGCCTTCCAAGTACTGGGATTACAAGCCTCCTGTGTCAGCCTTCCAAGTACTGGGATTACAAGTGTGTGCCACCATGCCCAGCCTCTATGAATATATTTTGATACTGCCTACTCCACAGAGTATATGAAGATATACTAAGAGCTTAGCACTCTAGATTACATGGCTTTTAGAATTATCTTAAAACACTGAATCTTTTAGAATGAATAGTATTCACTTCAAAACTAAGATAGGCTTTGAGTCTCCCAAACCTGAGAACTACGCTTAATGTTTACCCTTTGATTCAAAGGTCATAAAAGTGTCCTGTCAAAGTAAATAAACTCAGCCAGGCACAGCCAGGCATGGTGGCACACAACTGTGATCCCAGTTCTTGGGAAGCTCAGATAGAAGGATTGCAGCTTCGAGGACAGCTTCAGCAATGTAGCAAGACTTTCAGCAACATGGTAGATCTGTCTCAAAAAAAAAAAAATCAAAAGGGCAGAGGCTATAGCTCAAAGGTAGTAGAATGCCTATGAGTTCAATCCCCAATACCACACACACACACACACACACACACACACACACACACACACACACAAACCCTCATGAGTTATAAACATGATTATTCAGGATGAAATAGAGTGACTGACAAAATCTTTAGACAAGTTGGCTGCACCAAGGCTTAGAAGAGAAAGGAGGATTGTGTAGAAAAAAAGAAAAGAAAATAGGAGAGGATGCTGCTCTGGCTGGTGAGTGGAGAGACACAGAAGAATGATCAGGTCTATTTGAAGACGGAAGAAGAATTCAGCTTTGGAAGAGGGAGTAGGTGTAGAGTATTATTTGAGATAAGAGAAAGGATGTACTAGAGACTCCATAGCTAGAACCTTCTTCTAGAAGATCAGATAGTCCAGCAGATTTTCTGCTTCTCACATTGAGAGTTAAGAAAAAGAATCACTTACTTGGGAGGCTGAGGCAGGAGGATTACAGGTTCAATACCAGTCTCAGCAACTCAGTGATATGAGAATATAATCATATCATTTCTATCAAAGAAATAGCTTAGTTTAAGCTCTATTTTGTAAAACTGCTAATTTGTAACCTTGTGTATGCTTATATTCTTTTGTAAAGTCAGCATTTCCTAGAAATTGTAAGTGCCAACCCCTCACTCAGCATCCCCTTCAGCCAATGGCATGAAGATTGTACAGCTGCACTCCCTCCAATGGCACTATAGCACAGGAGCCTCATGTTGGAAATAAAAGACCCAGAAGGTTCCCACCATTTTGTTCCTGCACATCTGACTTTACTAGTAGTGGGATCCCTTTTTGCAAAAAAGTAAAATCACCTTGCCAAGCCACTTTTGAACATGTTTATGACACCATGGAAATTTATTTCAACAACTGTGACACTGTGTTTCAAAAGAAAAAATTAAAAAGGGGGCTGCGGATATGGTTCTGAAGTAGAATGCCCTGGGTACTACACACACACACACACACACACACACACACACACACACACACACAGAAAATCACTGAAGTTTGATTAGCAGGGGACTGATTACTGCAATAAGTTCCCAGGGACAGGGCTAGAAGACTGGGAAGCTGTGCAGATTTCCTCTTCATGAGGCCAAATACGCACTGTTGAGGACTGTCCCATGACCTCCCAACTGACAAATTCCTTGGGGGCAGTTATCCCTACTCTTGATTTTCTGTCTACAAATAATGCAATGATGATTTCTTTCAGCAAACATTCTAGAAAGTAACAGTGAAGTCAGGCATTATTCTCTAGTAAAAGATATTTAACAGCTAAGGAGAAAGCACAGTGAGATTCCAGAGTATTAGCTCGAAGGCTTTCTTCCTGTGAAATTGTCAATATACACAGGCCAGGTAGTTCATTTTTGAAAGTATTTAGTAAGGGGCTATGATGTGTTAGGCACTATATAAGACTTTGGATATATAACAAAATATTCACTCATCCAAAGAGACTGAGAATCATGACCAAGGTCAGGGTTAGACTGCATGCACCTTAGAAATGTAAATTCAGTACACGCTAGATGTACTGATCAGAAACCCTGGAGGTGGGGCCAAAAAATCCATTTTAAGAAACTAAGAAGATTTTAATACTCACTGTAGTATGATAACTACTGTCTTAGATAAATTATATAGACATAATTTGAAACTTCACAGAGACCTCCAGATTGTATGAGGAAGGGGTGAGGGAGCAACTAAACTGATAAAAGCTCTCTAGTCTTCATTGTTCCTGCTATCTTTCCTGAAGGGAATTCTCAGGAGTGCAGAAAAAGTAGGTAAGTTTTCCTCAATATAGATCCTTTCCTTAATCATTGTTTCTTGTGTGTGTGTGTGTGTGTGTGTGTGTGTGTGTGTTACTAAGGATTGAACCCAGGGGCATTCTACCTCTGAGCTACACCCTCAACCCTATTTTATTTCTTATTTAGAAACAGGATCTAGCTAAATTCCTGAGGGCCTTGCTAAGTTGCTGGGGCTGACTATGAACCTGCGACCCTACTGTCTCAGCCTCCCAAGTACTGGGATTACAATCATGTGCCACCACGGCTGGCTCATGGTTTTCTTTAAGTTCCTAAGCTTAATCTTAGTATCCTTGGAAGCTTTATATATTTAAGTGTGTGTGTTTTTACGTGTGTGTGTGTGTGTGTGTGTGTGTGTGTATGTATGTGTGTTTATGCACAATGCATAAAAAAATACCTAAGGAAGCCAGGACAAAGAAAAATATGTTAGAAAAGAGAAGACAAAGGTAGATATGAACTTAGCACAGAGAAAAACATGCTGGGGAGAGAAATTATTCTCATTTGACCTTCTCTTGATTTTGTTAAAAATATTGGATCTTTGTTCTGTCCTTCTCTGATTTCACTAATTTGTTGCTGGTTGATATAAAGTATTTTAATATAAAGTGTTTTAAAACATTCTAAAATGTTTTAAATGGTGGTGCACGCCACTAAACCCAGTACTTGGGTGGCTGAGACAGGAGGATTGCTGTTCACGATCAACCTCAGAAACTTAGTGAGAACTTGTTTCAAAATAAAATAGGGCTAGGGGTGTAGCTCAGAGGTAGAATGCCCCTGGGTTCAATCCCCAGTACAAAAAAAAAAAAAAAAAAAAATATATATATATATATATATATATATATATATTGAGCATCTAGGAGTTTAGATATAGTCACAGGGCACTTGAGGAACCTTGAGGAACTTAATTCCTCAATTAAGTGAGGAATGGAAAGTGACCAACAAGTAAACCTCTTCACAGGAAGATAAAATTGGTAAGATACAAAGAAAAGAAAATAAGAGTACAAATAATGGGAAGGGATTTCAAATGGAGCAGTATGGACAGGCAGGCCTCTCTGTGGAGTTGTCATTTGAACTGAGAATTGACGGGAAAAATGAAGAAGGAGGCAGAATTATAAAATTAGGAGAACAGACCACTGCAACCTGCAGAAGCAAAAAGGGCACCCATGGATTTGGGTTGAGACTGGTGCAACTGGAATTGATAGAGGTTGGGGGAGGCTGGAGATGAGATTAGGAGGTGGTTAGATGAATGGGGGATGCAGATTGTATAGCACTAAGTTAACCTTGTGCATACTATTCTACATGCAGTGGGAAGTGACTAGAAGACTGGTGCAGGGTTTAAAATAGTATTCTCATTAAGCGGAGAGGAGTTAGAGACAGGAGTGAGTGAGTGAGTCAAGACAATATAAACCAGGAAAACAAGACTTGAGTTGGTAAAATTATGATTTAAACTGTAGTTATAAATGACTATATTGTAAAATGAGTTTGGAGTTGAGAGCCAGAGAAGTTTTAGATGTTAATTGTGTGTGTGTGTGTGTGTGTGTGTGTGTGTGTGTGTGTGTTTGTGGTACTGGGGTTTAAACCCAGAGGCATTCTATCTCTCAGCTACATCCCGAACTTATTTTATTTTTATTTTGAAACAGGGTCTCCCTAGATGGATGAATTTCGCTACTTGCTGAGGCTGTCCTCCAACCTGTGATCCTCCTGTCTCAGCCTTCTAAGTACTAGGATTCCATATGTGTGCCAACACAGCCAGGTGAGATGTTAATTTTGAGTGCTTAAATGACATTCAATTGCAAATAAGTTGGGAACACTGTTTTAGGTAAAAGCTTTAAATTGTTACTTGAAACCTTCAGAAATGAATTAACCTACCTAAGGAGAGTCTGTGCAAGAAAAGATTGAAAGATCAAAACTGGGCCTTGAAGGATCCCAAGATTTGGAGATTCTAAAGAATGTGGAGCCAAAAAATAAAAAGAATGTTGAGAACCAGACAAGTCAGAGGGTATCAGCTACAAGGTCTTGAGAGCTGGAAGATGTTCAGTAAGAAGGGAAGGTCAGCAATGCTAACTGTTGCTCAGAGCTCAAGGAAGTCTGAGTTGGTGAATTGATTTATTTTGGTGACTAGGAGTCTTCTAGACAGGTTCAGGGAGGCCAGACAAGTGAAGCTACTGCAGAGCTGAAAGACCTAAGCAGATGGAAAGATGAGAAGAAGCTACTCTTTTAGAAGTATAAATATCTCTTTATAATTGACTCAAAAAAGGTCGAACTTCATAGAAGAAAATGGATTAAAGACGTAAACATTAGAGTTCACAGCAAAATAAATAAATAAATAGATACGCAAATAAACATGATATTTAACATATAAAAATTAAAGTCATATATATAATAAATGCAGATTGAAAACAATATGGCTAGGCATGGTGGTCCATACTTGTAATACCAGTTCTTGGGAGGCTGAGACAGTGGGATCGCAGATTCTTGGCCAGCTACTTAGTGAGGCCCTCTGCAACTTAGTGAGACCCTTTTTCAAAATAAAGAATTTTAAAAAAAATAGGGCTGGGGTGTAGCTCAGAGGTAGAATGCCCTGGGTTCAATCCCTACTACTACAAAAAAAGAGAAGAAAATAGTATGAAGATTGTATTTTCCCCCAGTCAGTGAGTAATCCAAAAGTTTAATACTTCTCTTGTAAACTTGTATATCCCTTATGTCTGAGAAACTGACAAAACATCAGAAAATAGATGTATTTAAGCCCGGTGTGGCACACACTTATAATCCCAGTTTTTGGGAAGCTGAGACAGTAGGATCTGAGCTTCAAGACCAGTCTCAGTAACTTAGTGAAACCCTCATCAACCTGGCAAGACCCTGTTTAAAAAAAAAAAAAAAAAAAAAAATATATATATATATATATATATATATATATATATATATATATATATAGTGATATAGTGCTGGGGGGTGTGGCTCAGAGGTAGAATGCCCCAGTATTCAATCCCTAATACTCCCCCCCACACACACACATTCACACACACAAAAGATACATTTATCAACTATCTGATTTGGGGAAAATATGCCCATTAAGGCCAAAATTCTCAACTTCTTGGTTTCAGGACTCTTTCGCATTGAAATTATTGAGGAAAATCCTAATAATATTTTGTTTATCTGTGTTAACATGTATATTTACTGTATTAGAAAGAGTACTTTTTTTAAGTTATATGCCAATTTTTTTTTTTTTTTTTTTTTTTTTTTTTTTTTTTTTTTTTTTTTTTTTTTTTTTTTTTTTTTTTTTTTTTTTTTTTTTTTTTTTTGGTACTGAGGATTGAACCCAGAGGCATTCTACCTCTGGAGCTACACCTCCAGCCCTAGCTAGGTTGATGAGAGTCCCACTATTGACTGAGGCTGTCCTCAAACCTGAGATCCTCCTGAGATCCTCAAACCTGTAATGCCTCCCAAGTACTGGCATTACAGGCATGCACCACCACACCTAGCGGCCAATTCATTTAAATAAGTTTTAATGAAGAATTTTTTTCTGAAGCAAAATTATCAAGAAAAGGGGAAGGGTTCCATTGTTTTGCAAATCCCTTTGATCTATGGCTGATGGGAATAGCTGCCTTCTGATCATTGCTCCTGCACCCTGTCTATTGTAATGTCATTCTGGTTGCTGTTTAGAATCTGACCTCTTACAGATATGTACTTGGAAAGGGAGAAAGCTTTCAAATAGCATTTTCAGATCATTGTTTTTCTGTAGTCTGATCAACTAACTTTTTTGGCACTCTTTTACATTAGCTCTATTGATCTGTCTTATAAATTTAATCCCTCTTTTACTCTTGCATAATTGTGTAACAGCAGGCATTGTTCATTTGGAGAAATGGGTTCTTAGTTTGCAGATCTTCCGAATTTTGACATATTTTATTACACAATACCCAAATCACATTTGTTAATATCACCACTGAACTTATAAGAAACAACTAAGTATTGGAAAGCTGTCAGGCTTACAAATGGGGAATATGAGTTTTCCAAAATAATAATTTTTATTTTAAAGTTTCAGTTTAATCATTGGCATCTAATACTGACAGTTTTTTGGGTTTTTTGTTTGTTTGTTTGTTTGTTTGTTTTTTCTTGAAATGACAGGCTCACTTTGTGAGAAAACATCTTCCAAATTACCAAATCTAAATTACCTTGGTTCAGTTCAATTTTTTTTGTGTGTATGTGTGTGTGCGTGTGTGTGTGTGTGTGTGTGTGTGTGTGTGTGTGTGGTGCTGAGGTTTGAACCCAGGGGCATTCTACCTATAAGCTACATTCCCAGACCTATTTTAGTTTTTTTATTTGGAAACAGGGTCTCACTATGTTGCAGGAAGTCTCACTAAGTTGTCGAGGCTGACTTCAAACCTGCAATCCTCCTGTCTCAGCATACCAACTACTCGGATTACAGGCACACATCACCACACCCAGCTTCAACTGTTCTTTAAAAGTAAAAATATTATTTACAAATGGTAAAATAACTTGTATCTCAAGCAATTATAAAGTGTGGTTTCTTGAGAGAGCTGCTATCTTTTCAAATATGGTGTGATGTTTTTATGTGAATTTTCTATTTTGTCACCAAGAATATTAGATAAATCCTATACTTCAAGATTTAATACTTTATTCTTCCTGAAGACATAAGGATATTCTTTTTTTTTTTTTTCCTGCAGTACTGGGGATTGAACCCAGGGTCATTCTACTTCTGAGCTACACCTCCAGACCTATTTTTTATTCTCTGTTTTGAAACAAGGTCTCACTCAGTTGCAGAGAGCCTCACTAAGTAGCTGAGGCTGGCCACGAACCTGAATCCTCCTGTCTCAGCCTCCAAATACTGGGATTACAAGCATGCACCACCATATCTGACTTCATAAGGATATTCTTAAATGAAATGGGTCCCTTTTTAAAAAAAAAAAAATGGTAGTATGCAATATATAAAGTTACTTTAATGCAATAAGTACAGTTTAGAACTATTTGGTACCACTTAATGGTATCAAACCATTAAACCCCTGTTTATCTAGCATCTCTACTAATATCAGCACAGTGAAAAAGGTGAGTCAAATTTTCAAAACAACACTGTGAAAACTTCTGCTATGACAGCACTTCTGCTATGCTGGATGTGGTGGTACACACCTGTAATCCTAGTACTTGGGAGGCTCAGACAGAAGGATCACTGGTAGAAGGACAGTCTCAGCAAGTAGAAAAGAAAACTGCTAAACAAAATGCAAAAGCAAAATAATAGCAATAATTGTGTCCAATATTTATTACTTAAACATTGTAATCTTTTTTCTTTGGGTTTTTTGTTTTAGGGGTTGTTTGTTTGTTTTGTTCTGGGGATGAGCCCAGGGATGGTCCACCTCCAAGCTACATCCAGCCTTTTTTTTCTTTTTCCCTTGAAGCCTTTACTTTGAGACATGATGGAAAAATCTTACAGATACACATAGAAAAAGACAGACATGGTCATAATTGAGTGAAGATGATCTAATAATAAAACATTAATGCCTATCAGCTAATTTTGAAGATGAAGTTCTGGGAGTATGACATGATACAGGGCTATAAGGAACAGATATTAGTATTCCTCTCCTTCTTCCTCACCCTTTCCTTTGACAGAATCCACACCAACCTCCTCATAACCTTTCTGTAGTGCAGCCTTATTCTCAGGAGACTCTCTCTCCTCCATCCCCTCACTCACATACCAGGGAACAAAGGCACACTTGGCATACATCAGGTCAAGCTTGTGGTCTAGGCAAGCCCTGTGGTGTTGCTTAGCATGCACATAGCTCGCCTTACCTCGCGAGTTCAACCCAAGACAAGGTCAATGTTCTCCCTACCAATGGTATAGTGGTCATGGGCATAGTTACTGACAGAATCTCCCTTGCCTGTGATGAGCTGCTCAGAGTGGAAGAATTGGCAGTAGGTACCAATGCGAACTTCATCAGTGACCATAGATTCCAGGTCTACATACACTGCCCGGGGCACATGCTTGCCAGCGCCTGTCTCACTGGCAAAGGTGTTAAAGGAGTCAACTCCTCCCCCAGTGGTCTTGCTGCTTGGCATCTGGCCATCTGGCTGGTTGCCATTTTCCAGGCAGTAGAGTTCCCAGCAGGAGCTGCCAGTCTGGACATCAGCTTGGACAATGTGGATGGAGAGGCACTCATATATGGTGGCTATGGGTTAGGAAATGAAGGAGACAGGAGCAGACACCGGGTCCTGGTTACTGTCCCCGACAGGCTAAGAGTCAAGGAAAATAGCACTTATTTTTGTTTTGAAACAGGGTCTTGAGACTCTCCCTACATTGATAAGGCTGTCCCTGAACTGGCTATCCTTCTGTGCATCACCACTCCTGCACTCCTGGCTTTTTGTTGTTGTTGTTTTTTCTTTTTTTTTTTTTTTGGTACTGGGGATTGAACCCAGAGACATTCTACCTCTGAGCTATATACCACCACCACCACCACCAGTCCATCAATCTTTTTTATTTTTTATTTTGAAACAGGGTCTCGATAAATTACCATGCACTGGCCTCAAACCTGCAATCCTCCTGTCTCGACCTCCCAAGTACTGGGATTACAGGCATGGGCCACCACACCCGGCTACACCTCTCTTTGAAGAGGCACTCAAGGAGGCCTCACTTTCATGTTGTGCAGAGTGAGCACTGTCTTAAAACATGTGCAGTCTGTGCTGTGAATGTTAGCTCTACCCCGCTCTGGTTTTTATGCTCCTCCAATTCATAAGGGTGCCTCTTGTTGAGCATTTTTATTTTCATAAATGACTTTTAGGGACATGTGCTATGTTGTTGCTTGTAATTAATTTTCAGCTTATCCTTAATAATGGTGGAAAACTTGAGAGAGCCCTTCTGACCTAGGAATGTTGCACAATGCTGTCTCCTTCCTCAGGCATGCAGGTGCTGAGCTGCTCTGTCTGGCTGGACTCTCTCCTTGGGTCTTTGATGCTTTGCTGTAGTCCCTGAGGTTACCAAGTATGTCTGCTCCAGAATACCGAGGAAGCCTGCCCATCTCTTCCTGTACGGAGTGTGGAGAATTATTTCACATCAGAAACAAGTGGCCCAATCTTTAGCTAGAAACAAGAAGCAGGATATGCCACAGGCTCATCCCCCAGCCGCAGCACAACCTCACAGAAGACGCCTGCTGTGAGACATACCTGCAGCCACCACAGCTGTTCCTTGACGATGACTAAATTACACTTTGCAGCAAGCACTTCCAGTCCCAGGAGCACCAGTATCAAGTGGTATATGGGATACCAGAGGCTACTGAGAGTTACAGGGGAAGTTTATGCAAATCCCAAAACAGATCGGGCAACATCTTTTTGGTGTTTTTTTGTTTTTGTTTTTGTTTTATTTTTTGGTAGTACTGGGAATTGAACTCAGGGGCATTCTACCTTCAATCTACATGCCCAGCTTAGCTCTTTTTATTTTTATGTTTATGTTTATATTTGAAACAATGTCTTACTAGAATGCTGAGAGTCTCACTACATTGCTGAGGCTGGCTTTGAACCTCCGATCTTCCTGGGATTATAGGCGTGTACCACCACACCCGGTACAACACCTCTTATGGATTGATTGGACAGATATTTTGGTCCTTCAAAATCATCCCCTTATTTGATGTTTTTTAAGAGATGACAGATAATGCTATATTTAGTTGAACTTCAACTTCAAGGCTAATGCATAGACACACCTAATATTTTAATAATCTAAGTATAAAAGTCTAATTGTAGCTGGGTATGGTGGCGCATGCTTGTAATCCCAGTACTTGGGAGGCTGAGACAGGAGGATCCCAGTTCTCGGCCACCCTCAGCTACTTGGTGAGGCCCTCTACAACTGAGTGAGACCCTGTTTCAAAGTAAAGAATACAAAATAAGGCTGGGGGTGTAGCTTGGAAGTAGAATGCCCCTGGGTTCAATCCCCAGTACCGCAAAAAAAAAAAAAAAAAAAAAAAAAGTCTATTTGTTTTAGAGCAATTAACTTACCTGGAATTCTGCAATCTATTTCCTTACAGGAATTTTTCCAAGAAATATTAAACACATTGAGGAAGAAACCTGAAGTGGCTAAGAGTATATTGACTGATGAACAAGAAAAATTAATGATAACTCAGCTCAGTGCTTATTTTAATTCTTGCAGAAAAATTACCAATAATATTAGATAGCAAATAATGCCTTGTAAACAAAGTCAAACGACAAGAGCAGGAAATGACAAAACAGGAAAAAATATTTGCTATTTGTGGAGTGTGGAAAGTGCTAATATATTAATGTATAAAGAATTTCTAAAAGTCCGTAAGACTAGAAATTCAATAGAAAAAATATCAAAGAAATAAGCGTTTGCAACAAAGAAAGAGCAAATATCTTTTTTCTCCTTTAATTGTTTTTTTTCTTTTTTGGCATGTTTTTTGTTTTTGTTTTTGCAAATATGTGTAAAGTATACAAGAAAGTTCTGAGCTTTGCTCATGGTAGGAGGAAATACAGATTAATTGTATGTTAAATTCTTAGTGAGATGTTACCTGTATTCTTTGTTGGAAAAAATAAAAAAGAGTAATAACACAGTTTATAACAGTGACATAGGGGAATGATAATGTCATATATTTTTAGTAATCATATAAATTGTAAAACCTTTTAAAGGGAAATTTGAGAATTGCTGTCCAAACCAAGGGCTCACCATCTGTTATGCATATTTCATACCATGTCTTTATACTTAGCCCTATTCTGTCCCAGGCATTTCTCTCTCTCTCTCTCTCTCTCTCTCTCTCTCTCTCTCTCTCTCTGCTAGGAATTGAACCCTAGGGGCATTCTACCTCTGAGCAACACCCCTGGCAAAATTCTATTTTTTATGTTGAAACAGGGCCTCAATAAGTTCTAAGTTGCTGAGACTGACCGTGAACCTGCAATCCTCCTGTCTCAGCCTCCCAAGTACTGGGATTACAGACATGTGCCACCATACCAGGCTGGTCTGTTCTCTCTCTCTCTCTCGTGTGTGTGGGGCGGCGGGGGGGGGGGGGGGGGTAACTGAAGATTGAACCCAGAGACATTTTACCTCTAAGATATAGCCCTAGCCCTTTTTGTTTTCTAATTTGGAAACAGTGTCTTGCCAAGTTGCTGAGAGCCTTGCTAAATTCCTGAGACTAGCTTTGAACCTGTGATCCTCCTATCTCAGCATCTCAAGTACTGGGATTACAGGCTTATGCCACTGTGTTGTGCTGAAGAAAACAGTTTTGATCCTGTAGAACTTGCATTCTAGTAGACATAAAATAAATTAAGTGTACAGCAGGTGCATGGTGAGTGTTATAAGAAGGTAAGGCATTAAAAGGTATAGTCATCTTGGAAAAGAATATTGTAGGCAGAGGAAATGGTCTATATCCCTAGACACCGGTCAAGAGGCTGTGAGAAGACTGTAAAGACCATAGATAATGCGATCAAAAGATAAAAGAGCCCAATAGTATCAAGTATCAGTTTACTTGTGTGTGTGTGTGTGTGTGTGTGTGTGTGTGTGTGTGTGTGAAGTGGGATTGAACCCAGGGGCATTCTACCTCTGATCTATACCCCCAGTCCTTTTAACATTTTATTTTATTTTATCTCATTATTTTTGTGGAACTAGGAATTGAGCCCAGGGGCATTCTACCTCTTAGCTACACTCCAGCCCTATTTTATTTTTTTTAAGTTTTGTTTATTTGTTTTGGTACTGAGAATTGAACCCAGAGGCATTATTTTATTTTTATTTTGAAACAAGTTCTCCCTACATTGATGAGAGTCTTACTACTGACTGAGGCTGTCCTTGAACCTTCCATCCTCCTATCAGCCTCCCAAATACTGAGATTATGGGTATGCACAACCATGCTTGGCTTATTTATTTGTTTGTTTATTTTGAAACAGGGTCTCACTAAGTTACCGAGAGCCTTGCTAAATTGCTGAAGCAGGCCTTGAACCTGAGATCCTTCTGTTTCAGCCTCCCAAGTACTTGTATACAGGCATGCACTATCATGCCTGGCTGTTTTCTCATTTCTTTCTTTCTTTGCTTGTTTGTTTGTTTGTTTTAAGACAGGGTCTTGCTAGGTTCCTGAGAGTCCAGCTGAGACGCTGAGACTGTCCTTGAACCTGAATCTCCTGTCTCAGCCTACAAGTTCTAGTATTACTCGTGTGTGCCACTCTCAGTTCAGACAGTTAACTTTAAATAAGATGATTACTGTAAGACTTTGAGCAGAAGAGTGACAGGATTTAACTTCATTTTCACAGAAACTCTCTACCTGCCACAGTGAGACTAGATTGCAGGAGAGTTAAAGCAGAGATGGAGAGAGCTGAAAAGCGGTGGGTGCAATAGTCAGAAACAGGCAATGGTGAACTGGGGGAAGAGGTGATGAGAACTGGCCAGGCTCTTGTTACGTGTGGCTTCCATTGGGTCTCATGGGGTTAAATATCACCTCTAAGATGACTACTCCCAAATAGATCTCTGTAGCCTAGATTTCCAAATAGAACTTTCCTTTCTAATTTACTACTTAGCATCTCTCCTTTTATGTCTAATTGACTCATCAAATTTACCATATCAGCCGGGCACGGTGGCGCACACTTGTAATCTCAGGATTTGGGAGGCTGAGACCGGAGGATCCGAGTTCACGGCCAGCCACAGCTGCTTAGTGAGGCCCTCCGCAACTTAGTGAGACCCTGTTTCAAAATAAAGAATAGAGCCAGGCGTGGTGGTGCACGCTTGTAATCCCAGCACTTGGGAGGCTGAGACCAGAGGATCTGGGTTCGCGGCCAGCCTCAGCTACCTAGTGAGGCACTCTGCAACTTAGTGAGACTAGGTTTCAAAATAAAGAATAAAAATAGGGCTGGGGGTGTAGCTCGGAGGTAGAATGCCCCTGAGTTCAATCCCCAGTACCGCAAAAAAGAAAGAAAGAAAGAATAAAAAATAGGGCTGGGGCTGGGGCTCAGAGGTAGAATGCCCCCAGGTTCCATACCCAGCACCGAAAAAAAAAAAAAAAAAATATGTACCATATCAGCCAGCTGTTTTGTAATTCTAGTACTTGGGAGGCTGGGTCAGGAGGATCTCAGGTTCATAGTCAAGCTCAGCAACTTAATAAGGCCATTTTGAAATTTAAAAATAAATAAATAGGGCAGGGGGTATAGCTTTAGAAATAGAATGCCCCAGATTCAATCCCCAGTACCACATACATACATACATACATACATACATACATACATACATACATACATACATAAAAGCTGGGCATGGTGATGCAAACCTGTAATGCCAGTACTTGGAAGGCTAAAGCATTAGTATAGCAGGCTCAGGGACAGCCTCAGCAAGTAGCAAGACTCTCAGCATCTTAGCAAAACCTTGTTTCATAAACAAAAGAAAAGACCTGCAGTGTAACTTGGTAGTAGAGAGTCCCTGGCTTCAAGCCCCAGTACCTCAAATATATATTTAAATAAATAAAATAGGTTTTAGGATGTAGCTCAGATGTAGAATGTGGCTGGGTTCAATCCCCAACACACACACACACACACACACACACACACACACACACACACACACACACAATTATCATATCCAAAACTGACTTCCTCTGGAATCCAGCCTTCCCATGTTTCTCTTTGTATATTTTGGTATCTCTATTCATCATGTACTTAGTCTAAAGACCCCCATCCACAGAAGCAGCAAATCCCTTTGGCAAACCTGGTATGGTGACGCACACCTGTAATCTCAGTATTTGGGAGGCTGAGACAGGAGGATTGCATGTTCATAGCCAGCTTCAGCAACTTAGTGAGGCCATTTGCAACTTAATAAGAACCTATTTCAAAATAAAAGATAAAATAGGGCTAGGAGTGTACCTAGAGGTAGAATGCCCCGGAGTTCAACCTCTACTACCAAAAAAAAAAAAAAAAAAAAAGTCCTTTGGAACCCCTTCCACTGTCCTGGTGCCCTCTTTGCTCAGAGGCTGTAGCTTCCAGAGCTCTTCTAAATCAATTAACATTCCCATACCTGCATTCCACACTTTCAGATTGTGTCTCTATCTTGGCTAATCTTGCTTCAAATTCTCCTTGTCCTTTGGATTTATGCTTTTTATTTCTTCCTCCCCTGTGCTTTCTGCCCTTGTCTTTATTCTGTGGTTAGAGAGGGTAATGGGATATCTATTAGTGATCAATCTGTTGTGTTTAATCTGAAATCCATCATATCAATATCTGATGAAGGAAGGGGAGCAGAATTTTAAAGTGTGGTTGAATCTGAATATATGATGGGCTCGGGCTGCTGAGCTTTCTGAGACTACAAGGAGGCGAATTTGACGTGAATATGAGGAGAAGCTAGTCTGAATCACAGGATGGGATTTGCCACAGAGCTAGAGGAGAAGTCTCAGGAGATGCTACAGGTGAGATATTAAAAGCAATATACTTGTAATATTTTGGAAATGAAAAACAGGAGAGCTGAGCATTATGTCAATTCCAGAAAAAGATATCCACTGACAACCACAGATGTATTAAATGCATGTATATACACTCCGGGTAATTCTGTTTCTATGAATTTATCCTCACATGCATAGAAAAAGACACATGGGTAAGGCAAAATGCATCTATAAATTTATTTTTATATATACATTATACTATATTATGCTGCAAATATACTTACATCCAAATAAAAATGTACAGCCAGGTATGGTGGTGCATGCTTGTAATCCCAGTACTTGAGAAGCTGAGACAGGAGAATCCTAGGTTCAAGGAAAGCCTCAGCAGGTAGTGAGACTCTCATTTACCTAGCTAGACTTTTTCAAAATAAAAATAAAGTAGGGCTGGGGGTGTTTCTCAGAGGTAGAATGCCTCTGGATTCAAAACCCCGTACCAAAAAAAAAAAAAGAGCTCGGTGTGTGGGCACACACTTGTAATCCTACTATTCAGGAGGCTGAGACAGGAGGATCACAGGTTCAAGGACAGTCTCAGCAAGTAGTAAGACTCTCATCAACCTAGAGAGACCCTGTTTCCAAATAAAAACTAAAATAGGGCTGGGGGTATAGCTTGGAGGTAGAATGCCTCTGAGTTCAATCCCCAGTGACATGCACACACACACACACACACACACACACACACACACACACACATACACACAGGCACATGAAGAAGGCAACTGTAAAATTGAGTTTTGGTTCAGAGCCATAGTTCAGAAATAACCTTTGAAGCCAGGTGTGGTGGCCCATGCCTATATCCCCAGTACCTGGGAGGCTGAGACAGGAGGATCACAGATTCAAGGCCAGCTTCAGCAAGTAGAAAGACTCTCATTAACCTAACTAGATCTGTTTCAAAATAAAAATAAAATAAGCTGGGTGTGATGGCTCATGCTTATAATTCTAGTACTTGGGAAGCTGAGAAGCTGAGACAGGAGGATCACAGATTCATGGCCAGCCTCAGCAAACTTAGTGAGGCCCTCCGCAATGTAGTAAGACAATTACAAAATAAAAAATAAAATATGACTGGGAGTGGAACTTGAAGATAGAATGTTCCTGGGTTCAACCTCCAGCACCAAAAAATAAATAATAAAATAAGGCTGGGTGGTAGCTCAGAGAGAGAATGCCCCTGGGTTCAATTCTCAGTACCACACACACAGATACACACCCACCCACAAACAAACAAAAAGAATTAACCTTTGAAGCCCAATTGATAGGATTCCTAGTTTAGCTTTGCTATCTACTAGATTCTCGGGGCCTTCGGCACGTAGCAGTACCTATGACTTGGTTTCTTTAGTTGCAAATTGAGATGACGGTGGCCCCTAATTCCTAACACTGTTGTGAATTTCGAGTAAGGCAATTTATAGGAAGTTCATTAAATAGTGTCTTGTACATTTTAAGCAATCGATAAATAGTTGGTGTTATTATTACTGTTACTTCAAATATCATAATCATGTGCATGTGCGGATAAATGAAGTACATTTGGAAGCAATATTTATTAATAGAAAAGATTAGATACAACCTATATCCATCAAGGTGATATTCACAAAATAAATTATGCCATATAAATAATATGAAGACATCTTTATCATGTAGCAAGGATACCATGGTTCCATGTGTACATATGAGAAACTTTGTGTGTGTGTGTGTGTGTGTGTGTGTGTGTGTGTGTGTGTGTATGTGTGCTGATAGCCGAGGCTAGCCTTGAACCTTCAATTCTCCTGTCTCAGCCTCCCAAGTTCTGGGATTACAAGAGTACACCACTGCACCCAGCCTAAGAAACACTCTTAAAGAAAAAAAAAAATCCAGGCCTGGTGGCACACACCTGTAATCTCAATACTTAGGAAGCTGGAGACAGGAGGATCATGGGCTATTCAAGGACAGCCTCAGAAAGTATTGAGACTCTCATTAACCTATAAAGAACCTGTTTTAAAATAAAAATAAAAAATAGGGCTGGGCTTGTAGCTCAGAGGTAGCATGCCCCTGGTTCAATCCCCAGTACCATAAAAGAAAAGAAAAAAAATCAAGTGTCAGATTAGCATTACGGTATAATATGCCATCATTCATGATTTTTTTTTTGCTAAATTACATAATTATGTGCTTATGTGACTAAATAGAGTACATTTCGAAGAATAAAAGAGAAACACATCATTGCCTTAATTAGTTAATCTCATTAAATGGAATAATTTAGTTTTTAATTAAATTATAATAATTTTAATTAAATGAAGAAAATAGTAAACTTTCTGAACAAAATGCCATAACAAAAAGAATGTGACATGGTTGCATTAGTAAATAAGAAAGGATATTTGACAAACATGATGGTGCCATCTGTAATTTCAGGATTTGGGAAACTGAGGCTGGAGGATTGCAGGTCCGAGGTCAGCCTCAGCAATTTAGCAAGGCACTCAGCAACTTAGTGAGACCCTGTTTTACATATGGCTTGGGGTATAGCTCAGAGGTGGAAGGTGACTGAGTTCAATCCCT
>PVLC010020678.1:0-28956 GCA_004027655.1 Graphiurus murinus | reverse complement strand
GAGCTACACCCCCAGCCCTATTTTTTACTCTTTATTTCGAAACCGGGTCTCACTAAGTTGCGAGTGCCTCACTAGGTAGCTGAGGCTGGCCGCGAACCCGGATCCTCCGGTCTCAGCCTCCCGAATGCTGGGATTACAAGCGTGTGCCACCACGCCCGGCTCAGAAATCAATTTTTGATGGAGGTTCAACTCAAGTAATTTACTTTGAATTTGAAATTGATTATGTAGAGGGACTATTGTAGTGGTTGAGGTAAGTGTGTTACATTTTCTAGTTTGAGATTATGGACAGGAGTAGATGATGCCTAGTAGTAAAAAGCTGAACATTTTGATCAGTAGAAGTAGAGGTGATATCAACCTAACCCTAAAATAAGTTTTCTTTTTTTTTTTTTTTTTTTTTTGCGGTTCTGGGGATTGAACCCAGGGGCATTCTACCTCCGAGCTACACTCCCCAGCTCTATTTTTTATTCTTTATTTTTGAAACAGGGTTTCACTAAGATGCGGCGGGTCTCACTAAGTAGCTGAGGCTGGCCACAAACCGGGATCCTCTGGTCTCAGCCTCCCAAGTAGTGGGATTGATTACAAGCGCGCGCCACCATGCCTGGCTCCTAAAGTAATTTCTTCATAAATGAAGTTATTGGTGTGTCTTAATTCTAACATAATACATATTATTTTGAAGTTAGCATGTACAGTTAAAAATACAGATATATTGATAGTCCCAAATTACAGAATTTAAATAATAAAGCTTACTTGTATTTATTTATTCATACTGGAGGTTGAACCCACAGGCATTCTACTACTGCCAAGCTATATCCCCAGACCTTTTTATTTTCTTTTTTAAATTTTGAAACAAGCCGGGCGTGGTGGCGCACGCTTGTAATCCCAGCATTCGGGAGGCTGAGACCCGAGGATCTGGGTTCGTGGCCAGCCTCAGCTACCTAGTGAGGCACTCCGCAACTTAGACTCGGTTTCAAAATAAAGAATAAAAAATAGGGCTGAGGGTATAGTTTGGAGGTAGAATGCCCCTAAGTTCAATCCCCAGTACCACAAAAAAAAAAAAAAAATTTTGAAACAGGTCTTCACTAAGTTGCTGAGGCTGGCCTTAAACCTACTGTCTTTGTCTCAGCCTCCCAAGTACTGGGATTACAGGCTTGTACCACCATGTCCAGCTGGGTTTTTGTATTTTTATGCTTTTTCTTGGTCATTTTGCTTTTTAAACTAATTCCTAAACATAATACTAAAATGTCATTCAATGTTCCTAAGTGCAGGAAGGCTATGGTTTACCTTACAGAGAAAGTGCATGTTATAGAAGTTGCTGGCTGTGAGTCCAGTGTTAATGAACTACCAGTATACTTAAAAAGGTATCTTTAGATTGGAACACACATTAAAAAAAAAAAAAAAAAAACCTGTCTGTATCCTTTGGGAGCATTGGTTCAGTAATTCAGTGTTCACTGTGGCTTTACTGCCAGCGGTAACAAAAATAGACTGTATATATGAATGAATGAATGAACAAATGAACTGGATAAAATGTCTGATTCTTTCATTGAGTAAAATAAGATTTTTAACAAATTCATTTTATTTTTAAAGCATATATATTTAGATAATTTCTCATTGACAGTTTTGTAAATTGTGTAGTATGATTATTGGTATTGTGTTAAATTTTTTGCACGTTTGTGTTTTTCTATTGTAAAACTTTTTATTAATTGTGCATATTTATGGGATACAGTGTGGAACTGACACTTTGACACATATATACACAAAATAAGATGCATTGAGTAAATTAGGGTAATTGGCATATCCATCATTTCAAATATTCATTATTTCTTTGGTGAGACCATTTGAAATCCCTTCTGGCTGTTTTGAAATATACATTAAATTATTGTTAATTATGTTTTAGTCATGCTTAAGTGTACAGTTCAGTGGTGTTATGTACATCCACATTTTTATGCAACTTCTGTAGTCTTTAAAAAATAAGATGATGGATATAGGAGGTTGTTACTGAATTTAATGAAACTGTGTGTGGGCTGGGGTTATAGCTCAGTGGTAGAGTGCTTGCTTAATGTGGGTGCACTCCAGTATTCCAGTACTTGGGAGGCTGGAATAGGAGGATCACAAGTTTGAAGCCAGCATGCTGTAATATAAGGAGATCCTGTTTCAAAATGAAAAAAGGGCTGGGAGTGTAGCTCAGAGATAGACCCCCTCCACCTCCATATCCAAACTCCAGCCCCCAAAAACTCTTTGTTTTTTGTTATATGATTTATACATTTAAAGTGCATCATAAGATAGTGCTACTTAATAACTTACTTAATTGAGGTTGCTTTGTACTCACATCCTCCCCTTCTGTTTTAGTGCCTTTTTAGGACCAAAGGATATATTTCCTTACTCAGAAAATAAGGAAAAGTATGGCAAGCCAAATAAACGAAAAGGTTTTAATGAAGGCTTATGGGAGATAGATAACAATCCAAAGGTGAAATTTTCAAGTCAACAGGTGAGTCATAAAATTTATTCAGTCTTGAGACATCTCAGAAAACAGCAATGCCTATTAACTCCTCCTTATCAGAAGTTCTATCTGAGCCGGGCGTGGTGGCCCACGCTTGTAATCCCAGCATTTGGGAGGCTGAGACCAGAGGATCCGGGTTCGAGGCCAGCCTCAGCTACCTAGTGAGGCACTCGGAAACTTAGCGAGACCTGGTTTCAAAATAAAGAATACAAATAGGGCTGGGGGTATAGCTCGGAGGTAGAATGCCCCTGAGTTCAACCCCCAGTACCGGGAAAAAAAAAAAAAAAAAAAAAAAGTTCTATCTGGAACATGTAAATCTTTTGTTGATGTTCCAGGGCTGCATTAGATGATTGTAAGTGCCTTCCTTACCACTTAGTACTTATTTGTCATGGTACTCATCACAGCATATCATAACTGCTACTGTATTTGTCTGTAACTGCCCTAGACAATTATATAAGCTCCATGAATTATGAATTGTGTGTCCAATATGCTCAGCACTGTTTGGGAAGAGGAGATATTCACAAATATTCATACATCCATTCATTTGTTGAATGAATAAGATTTCCCATCATAATTGCCTTGACTATGTAATGGGAGGACATCTGTTAAAATAGACAAAATTGTTTTATGAAATTAACATTTTGTAGTTTTTCTTCTGATTTATGGGCTTCATCTTTCAGATTGCTTATCTAATCTTCAGATTTTCGTCATACAGATCTGTAATTTTTTATTTTGCAATGAAGCTTTTTGTAGGTTACGTAGATGAATCCAAATAGCTTTCAGTCTTTACCCAAAGTATGACTGATTGTGCTGATCTGATGTACTCTGTGATGCCCAGGCCCATCCCCAGTGGCACAGGGTTTAGGAAAAACAGCGATGTCCAAATTTATTTAAAACAAAAAAGTTGCCTATCGTGAGTTTTTAAAATTTCTCTAGTGCTGTCAGTTTTCTGGACGTGTGTGTGTGTGTGTGTGTGTGTGTGTGTGTGTTTGCTGGGGATTGAACCCAGGGCTATAGCCCCCAGCCCTATTTTATTTTTAATTTGGAAACAGTGTCTCGCTAAGTTTTGGAGGGCCTCACTAAATTTCTGGGGCTGGCTTTCAGCCTCTGATTCTCCTGTCTCAGTCTCCCAAGTACCGGGATTAAAGGCATGTGCCACCATGCCTGGCTTGGACATATCATTTTGTTAATAACTTTATGAGTTTTCATCATCACCTTGTTTACAAAAGAATTGGCACTCAAAAGTTGGTTTTTTTCTTTTTTTTTTTTTGCGGTACTGGGGATTGAAAACTCAGGGGCATTCTACCTCTGAGCTATACCTCCAGCCCTATTTTTTATTCTTTATTTTGAAACAGGGTCTCACTAAGTTGCAGAAAGCCTCACTAGGTAGCTGAGGCTGGCCGAGAACCCGGATCCTCCTGTTTCAGCCTCCCAAATGCTGGGATTACAAGCGTGCGCCACCACGCCCAGCTCACTCAAAAGTTTTAGATGTGGGGACATTTAAGATTTTCTGTAGGGATATTCAACCTATGGTAACATCTGAAATGATTTTTAAATTGTATATATTAAAAGTGTCCTATGGAACAGAAACCAGGGTTTCTAACTTTATTGCAAACATGATTTTAAAAGTTTAAAAAATTTTTCTCATGAGTAGAAAATTTTTAAGTTGGTAAGTATTTTGTGAAATTAATAGTGTTTATTGTGCACAGGCATCAACTAAACAATCAAATACATCATCAGATGTTGAAGTTGAAGAAAAAGAAACTAGTGTTTCAAAGGAAGATACTGATCATGAAGAAAAGGCCAGCAATGAGGTGTGTTTGACTTCTCTTGCACTTGAACCACATTTTGTTGCAAGGAAGAAATTGTAAAATGAGTTGACTTGGCAAAGTAGGAAGTAATCTTCAAAGTACCTGAAAAATGAATGAGAACATATTTAAGGTTTATTTCCTTTTAGAAGTATTATATGCAGTTTTTATTATGAGATAGTTTCCTTATTTTTGGTACTAAGGATTGAACCCAGGGACATTTTATCTCTGAGCTACACCCCAGCTCTTTTTTTTTTTTTTTTTTTCGGTACTGGGTATTGAACTCAGGGGCATTCGACCTCCGAGCTATACCTCTAGCCCTATTTTTTTATTCTTTATTTTGAAACCGAGTTGCTGAGTGCCTCACTATGTAGCTGAGGCTGGCCGTGAACCCGGATCCCCCAGTCTCAGCCTCCTGAATGCTGGGATTACAAGCGTGTGCCACCACGCCCGGCTAACCCAGCTCTTTTTATTTTTTATTTTGAAATAGTCTCACTAAGTTGCCAAGGCTGGCCTTGAACCTGCAATCCTCCTATCTCAGCCTCCCAAGTACTGGGATTAAAGGTGTGTACCACCATATCTGGCTGTATTTTTAAGATGCATGCATGTTTTTATTTGAAATTATTTTTATGTGCAAAAATAAGGGTGGGTTAGTGTTTCTTAGGATTTTTTTTTTTTTTTTTTTTTTTTTTTTGCGATGCTGGGGATTGAACTCAGGGGCACTCTACATCCGAGCTATACCCCCAGCCCTATTTTTTATTCTTTATTTTGAAACCAGGTCTCACTAAGTTGCTGAGTGCCTCACTAGGTAGCTGAGGCTGGCCTGGAACCCGGATCCTCTGGTCTCAGCCTCCCGAATGCTGGGATTATAAGCACGCGCCACCACGCCCGGCTGTTTTAGGAATATTTTTTAAAGAGGAGTATTATGAGATAGATAGATGTTCTAGAAAGAGCATTAATCTGAGTTTTCTAAAAATCTGTTGATTTCTGCCACCATGTGATTGCAGTTTGGGAGACTTATTTAGACCTTCTAGGCTTCATGAAATAGTTGTTAGGTGATTTCAAAGTCTCAGTCACCTTTTAAGATCCACAGACCTAATATTCATGACTCTACTGTAGAAAAAGTGATTTTATAAATTTAATAAACTTTTGTGTACTAGGAAGCATGACTTTTTATATTTGAGTTGATGGAAATACATTTTTATTCCCAGGGGTACTAGCTATTATTTTCATTTCATGATGTTAAGATTTTGTTGTGGTGATGGTGGTACCGGCAATTAAACCCAGGGTTGTTCTAGTTTTGAGCTATACCAGCCCTATTTTATTTTTAGTTTGAAATAGGCTCTCCCTAAGTTGCTGAGACTGGCCTTGAACCTGCCTGCGATCCTCTTAGCTCAACCTCCCAAGTACTGGGATTACAGGGGTACACCACCACACAGCTTATAATGTTTAGACTTTTAATGTTTATGATTTCAAAGGTCAGAGAAGCAAAACAAACTTCTCTGGAACTTTTAACAAAACATGTGATTTTTGTTTTAGAAGTTTTGTTTTCTCTTGTTCTTGGCATAATTTATGCAGTTTCATCTTTTTTTTTTTTTTTTTTTCAAGGATGTGACTAAAGCAATTGACATAACCACTCCAAAAGCTGCCAGAAGGGGGAGAAAGAGAAAGGTAATTCACTGGCTAACCATGGGAATCTTAAAAGAAAGTTTACTTGGATTGAGGAAGAGTAGAAAAAATACTTGATCTTTTACTCCAAACCTTTTAATTTTTTAAAGTATAGCTTATGTTGTTTAAGTAGCAAGTTTTTTGTGTGTGATGTAGTTACAGCACCACAAGTGAATGATAAAGGAAGAAATGGCAATAGTTTTCATTTGTTGTAGTGAAAGCAGACGCTTTTGTTTGTCTGTGAAATGGATAGCAATAGAGACTCATAGTGTCATTGAAAGGATTAAATGATTTAACGCATGTAAAGTTTTTATAATCTTGGTCCCTAAAGGACTGGTATGTGCTATGTAAGTGTTGTCTACCATTATGTTACTGTTGTGTCACATGGTTATGTGAAATGAGATTGTGAGTGACAGTACAAGGCTAGGGATCTGGTAGTCTTAATTATTATGAGTTTCTTCTTCCTATATGAAGTTTTTTTCACATTTTTTTCTGACCTACTTATGTCTCGGGCTATTGTATGCCACAGATAAAAAGAAAATCAAGAGTTCAGTATCTCATGAGGAAGTGAAGTATGAAAAGAAATGATTACAGTGGCTTTTTATCCTCTTGTTATATGTGTGGGAAAGGATGTGATAATTTTGACAATATTTTAAAAGATTTAAAGAACTTTGTCAAATAGATGAGGAAGGAGAAGGATGTCTGAGGTAATTTAAATAGTATACATAGAGTCCGGTATGTTGATGCATACCTGTAATCTCTAATCCTAGTACTTGGGAGTCTGAGACAGTAGGAGTGCAGGTTTGAAACTAGCCTCAGCAACTTAGTGAGATTGTCAGCATTCTAGTGAGATCATGTTTCAAAATAAAATAGGGCTGAGAATGTAGCTCAGAGGTAGAATGGCTCGAGATTCAATCTGTGTTACCACAAAAATAAATAGTATATATAGATGCATACAGAAAATGTCATTTCAAGCCTTCTTGAGTATAGTATTGTCTAAGTATTTCCAGTTTAAAAGTTGGAAGGAAATAGGTACAAATAACCCCAGTGTTAATTCTGAGGAACTGGAACTTAGAGAAGTAATGGGAAGCCATTGTATCATTTTAGATTTTAGATTCCTTCTTTACTAAGGCAGTGTGACAATGGGGGTTGGATTGGGCAGCAAGACCAGTTCACTGAAAAATTCATTCAGAATTTTATTACTAACTTTACTGACCCAGGCATGGAATTGAACAGTAAGGAAGACAGGTATGTCTCTTTTGTCATTGAACTTATATTTTTATCAAGATAGAACACAGGCATACTTTGTTTAATTGCACTTTGCTTCATTGCGCTTTGCAATACAAAGTATTTTTTACAAATTGAAGGTTTGTTGCAACCTTGCATTATGCAAATCTGAAGTGCCATTTTTTCAACAGCATGTGCTCTCTTTTGTCTCACATTTTGGTAATTCTCAGACTTTGTTATTTTCTTTGTTATGGTAGTCTGTGATCAGTGATCTTTGTTAATGTTGTAATTATTTTGGGGCATCACAAGCTGCACCCATATAAGATACCGAACTTAATTGATAAATGTTGGGTGTGTTCTACCTACTCCACATACCTGCCTTTCCCTTCCTCCCCCCCCTCATTGAAATTATTGAAAATATTGAAATTAGGCCAATTAATAACCTTACAATATCCTCTAGGTATTCAAGTGAAAGGAATAGTCACTCCTTTCTTTATATCAATAGATAGAAATGATTAACCTTCATGAGGAAGACATGTTGAAAGCCAAGATAGGTTGGAAGCTAGGCCTCTTAAGTCAGTAGGCCGAGTTGTGAATGGAGTGGAAAAATTCTTGGCATGAAAACTGCTAATTCCAGTGAATGCAAGAATAAGAAAGCAAAGCAGACTTACTGCCGATACAGAGAAAGTCTTAGTGGTCTGGATGACTAAGCCAGCCACAACACTGTGTAAACCAAAACCTAATCCAGAGCAAAACCTTGTCTTCAGTTCTGTGAAGGCTGGGAGAGGTGAGGAAGCTGGAGAAGTACAGATTGAGGCTAGCAGAGGTTAACTTATGAGATTTATGGAAAGAAGCCGTCTTCATAACATAGAAGTGCAAAGTGAGGCAGCAAGTGCTAATGTACAAGCCACAGCAGATTATCCAGAAGATTTCACTAAGCTAATTGGTGAAGGTGGCTACACTAAACAGATTTTTCAATATAGAGGAAACAGCCTTACATTGGAAGAAGATGCCATTTAGGACTTAGAGCTAGAGAGAAGTCAATGCCTGGCTCCAGAGCCTCAAAGGGCAGGCTGAATCTTATTAGAGTCCAGTGCAGCTAGTGACTTAAAAGTTGAAGCCAGTGCTCATTTACCAATTTGAAAATCTTAGGGCAGCCGGGCGTGGTGGTGCATGCTTATAATCCCAGTATGTGGGAGGCTGAGTCCGGAGGATCTGGGTTGGCAGCCAGCCTCAGATACTTAGGCCCTCTGCAGCTTAGTGAGACCCTGTTTCAAAATAAAGAATTAAAAAATAGGGCTGGGACTGTAGCTTGGAGATAGAATGCCCCCAGGTTCCATCCCCAGTACCTCAAAAAAAAAATCCTAGGGCCCTTAAAAATTATACTAAATCTACTCTGCCTGTGCTTTATAAATGGAACGAAAATCCTGGATAGCGTTAACTGTTTGCAACTGAGTATTTTAAGCTTATTGTTGAGACCTATTGCTCAGAAAAATATTTCTTTCAAAATATTACTGCTTATTGGGAATGCACCTGGTCACCCAAGAACTCTGATGGAGATGTACAGTGAGATTAATGTTGTTTTCATGCCTGCTAACACAACATCCAATCTGCAGCCCTTATGGATGAATGAGCAAGGAAGTGGTTTCTTGGAATCTACTGGTGAAGGTGCTGTAAATATTGTTGAAATGACAACAAAGGATTTAGAATATTATATAAACTTAGTTGATAAAGCAGCAGCAGAATTTGAGAGGACTGACTCCAATTCTGAAAGAAGATCTGTTGATAAAATGCTATCAAATATCATCGCACGCAACAGAGAAATCTTTGGTGAAAGGAAGAGTCAATTGATGTGGTAAACTTCATTGTCTTATTTTAAAAAATTGCCAGTCACCCAACCTTCAGCAGCCACCATGCTGATTAGTCAGTAGTCATCAACATCCAAGGTAAGGTCTCCACCCACAAAAAGACAACAGCTTGCTGAAGGCGCAGGTGATTGTTAGCATTTTTAAACAGTAAACATTTTTTGTTGTTTCCTTTTTGTGGTGCTAGGGATTAAACCCAGCCCCTTCTTGAATGCTAGGCAACTGCTCTATCACTGAGCTACATCCCTAGCTCAATAAAGTATTTTTAAATAAGGTATGTGCATCATGTTTTTAGATATAATACTGTTATACACAACAGATAGTGTGGTGTAAACATAACTTTTTCATATGCACTGGGAAGTAAAAAAAAATTATGATTTGAATTACTGTAGTGATCTGGAATAAAGCCTTTGGTATCTCCAAGTCATGTTTATAAATAAATAAAATGAGGGTTAAAGTGAGAGTTGTGACAGTGACTTGTAACTAGGTTATGAAAAGTCTTTGGAAGGATCTTTATTATAGCAGGTTCTTTTTAGTAGTACAAGTAAGAGGTGGGATTTAAAAGTACCTTAGGAATTGGGTGTGGTGGTGCACCCCTGTCTGTAATCTGAATACTTGAGAGGCTGAGACAGAAGGATCACAGGTTCAAGCCCAGCCTCCACAATTTAGTGAGACCTTGTTTAAAAAAATAAAATAGGGCTGGGGGTGTGGCTCAGAGGTAGAATGTCCCTGGGTTCAATCCCAATACCAAAAAACAAAACAAAACAAAAAAAAGAGGTTAGGTTGAAGGTTTATTGAAAAGAGAGTGGGGCAGAATCTGGAAAGAATCTAAGGTATTGGCTTGGATGACTCAGATTCTGGAAAGTCAGAGGATGCTGGTTTGGGATCAGACACGTGGGGAGGAGAAAGTGAAATACCTATGGGAAATATAGTTAAGATATGTATTGTTCTGGTACCAAAGGGGAAAAAGAGAAAAGGATGTAACCACTGATGAAAAGATAATATGTATGAGGTCAATGGAAAAAGTTTACTAGGAAACTAGAATTCTGAGGGATTTAATGGAGAGGAGGGGAGGTGGGTGGATATGCAAAATTATGGCTGAGAATGAATTATCAGGAGAAACACAAGAAATCAAGTTAAACAAGGGAGAGGAGAATTTTAAGAATTAGTGATCAATAGTGTCTTGACATAAATAGGGTCCAAAAAGGTATTTGACTGTTAGGCTCCCCCAGGATATTTTAATTTCATTTAGATGAATAATAAGGGCAGAAACCAGATGAAGTGGATTGGAGAATAAAATGTTTTTATTACTAATCTATTTTTGTTGTACTGGAGATGGAACACAGGGCCTTGCACATATTGGGCAAGTGCTCTACTACCAAGCTACATCTCCAGCCTGAGAATTAAATATGTAATGGTAAAGTTACAATATAGTTTTGAAATCTCTGAAGGAAAGGGAGAATAATGCAGAAACTCAGCAGGGATTTGCATAGGCAAGGGAAAGTGTATGATTAAAATTTCAAATGCCTTCACGTTTTCTTTGCAAAACTAGAAAAGATTGAAGGTATAGAATGAGTTGGTATAAATTACTTAATTTAAGTATATGCTGGATGAGAGAGAAGGGAAGGCACATTTGAAGGAATTGGCTTAAGATGGGAGAAATATTTTAGCCTCTATCATAGAGAAGGGTGAAGGAAACTTCAAATTTCTAAGGAGATTTGGAAAGTGGGAATTCTTATTGGCTCGCTCTCTCTCCCTTTCCCTCATCCAATTCAAAGCAGGACTTTCAGGTATGGTACAATTATGAAAGAATGGTTTGTAAGTTTATGCTAGCTATTCAGTGCCTGAGATAAAAGGCAGGGTAGAGAATGAATGAATGAATGGCTTTGATATCTCAACTGAGATTGCATAAAAGGAATGCATATTTGTGCAGTGTTTCCCCCAGACCCCCCTACCTCCCCCAGCAGAGCTCAGCATCTTGGGAATAACAGAACACTGAAGGTAGAATTTTATAGTAATCCTCATGGGGATTTGTGGGACAGATGCTGCAAAACAAGAATGCAGAGGGCTTGAGATAGCATCTAAATAGTAATCCCTTGAGGTGTTCATGTGTAGGATGGCTAGAAAGTGGAGCAGTAAATGGGGAGAAAATGAGTCAAAGGTTAGAGATCAAGTAAAATAAGAAATGAGTCTAGTCACATTAGAATATTTACATTTAAGATATTTAAATACCTATAATTTCGACTAACAGTCCTTCAGATAAAATATTTTTATTTTCATGAGGAAAGGTTTAATAGTAATGGAAATATGTCCATGTTTTCTTCTACTGATCTTTTACTTAGTGTTACATTTTTTTATTGAATTATTGATGATAACTTGTTATCTCATCTCAAATGTCCATTTTACATAAAACTCTTGTTTGTGTCTTGATTTTTTGGGGGGGGACTGGGGATTGAACCCAGGGGCATTCTACTACTGAGTTACACCCTAGCCCTATTTTTAATTCTTTATTTTGAAGCAGGGTCTCATTAAGTTGCAGAGGGCCTCACTAAGTAACTGACATTGACCGCCAGCCTGTGATCTTCCCGTCTCGGCCTCCTAAGTTCTGGGATTACAAGCATGTACCACCAGGCCCAGCGGCTGTCTTGATTTTATTTTCAAAAGCATAGGGTGTAAGTGAAGTGAGTCCATTTGCTCTGAAGAGCTGAAACTGAGTATTAGAGAACTTCTGTCCTCTTACCTCATCAGTAGGAAAAAAGCTCTCAGTCTTGGTTTCTCAGCCTTTGGTACTAGTGAAGTTTTATAGAAACACAGATACCTGGTTCCCTCACTCAGAGCTACTGAGACAGGATGGGGTCAAGGCAAGGTGGTCTCAAACTCTTAATCTGAGGTGATGTTTAGGGAGGAATTTGTGTAGTGTTTTCTGAGACTTAGATCAGTTTTTTTTGGTGGTGGTGGTAGTGGTACTGGGGATTGAATCTAGAGGCATTCTACCTCCGAGCTACACCTCTAGCTCTTTTTATTTTTTTAGAAACAGGGTCTTGCTAGATTGATGAGAGTCTAAGTTGCTGAGACTGTCCTCGAACCTGCCATCCTCCTATCTCAGCTTCCCAAGTACTGGGATTATAGGTGTGTGCTTTTTTGGTACTGGAGATCAGTCCCAGGGGCATTCTACTTCTGAGCTACACACCTAGTGGGCCCCCCCTTTTTTTTTTTGAAATAGGGTCTAAGTTGCTAAGGCTGGCTATGAACCTGTGATCCTCCTGTTTCAGCCTCCCAAGTACTGGGATTACAGACATGTGCCACTATGCTTGGCTAGAACAGTTGTAGTAATACCCTGACTCTGTACTATTGTGTTCCATTGTTATAATGTTTTAAAAACTAGTAAAAAAATAAATGTATAAATTCTCAACAGTGGATTTGCCAAGTCATATTTATAGAGATCTTTTATTGCCAATATTAAAAGGTGGTACCAGTTTATTACCAATTATTGATAATCAGTAAATAATATGTTTTTCCACATCGATTAGAAGACATTTTAAAATTTTTTATTAATGAGATTGTGCATATTTTGAATGTTTTTTTGGTCTTATTTTTGTTGATATAGTTAATGATGAATTCTAAGTAGTTGGAGAATGGGAAAGCAGCTCTTAAATGGATCTTGTATCTTTCTGTGTGGTATCTTTCAGTTTCTTTCCTTCCTTTGCTGTTATGATTAGTACTATTGCCTGTTTGTATTTCCTTTCCAATTTGTGGTTCTTAACCTTTTTTCTATTGTAATGCTTAGTAATACTGATTGCCATTTGGAAACATCTCTTCAGTAGAGTTAAATCAGAATTTATCAAAGGGCTATTTGCAAAGATCCCTCTTTATGGAAAAGAATAACTCCAAGAGGAGACCATCATATATCAATCTCAGTTAAAAAATAAAGTGGGTTAGATACAGCATGTATGAGTTCTTTTAGCATAATTGCATTATACTTTGGTTCCCATATTACATCAGTGATATTAGCTTTAATTTTAGAAGTGATTTTTTTTAGGTTGAGAATTTTTAAAGATGAATTTTTTTTTAAAAAAAATAATTTTTAGAATTATAAGCAAAGTTTGAGGATGTTTCTCTGGCTTGATTATTCAAAACCAGATCATATAGAATTATGCTTATACTTCATTCCTGTTATCATAGATTGGCATTTTTGCCATTGAATGAAGCTTCGAGTGTGTACTATTTGCTAAATAAGTTAATTAAATCTTTGTGATTCAGGCAGAAAAACAAGTAGAAACCGAGGAGGCAGGAGTAGTGACAACAGCCACAGCATCTGTTAATCTAAAAGTGAGTCCTAAAAGAGGACGACCTGCAGGTAGGATTGTTAATGTTTAAATATTTGTTTGGCTTGTGATTAATACTCCAACCCATTAAAGTATTGCTGCCTCAAGTTTTAGAATGAAGTGCATAGGCAATTGATTACATCCATGCATCTCTTAATGCAGGGATACAGATAGGATCTGAGAAATTTGTCATTGGGCAGTTTCGTTGTACGAACATCATAGAAGATACTTATACAAACTAAGATTACTATGACATCAGCAGGCCATATAATGTTATGGAACCACCATTGTATATTCAGTCTGTCTGTCTTTGACAGAATTTTCATTATGCAGCGCACAACTATGTGCAGCATACCAGTTCCAAAGACAGTAAAAATGGCTTTTGCTGTGTGACAAAATCTTTTTGAAATAACTGACATTTTTCACCTTGCTTTATCCCCATTAAGTAACTCTGGTGGGATTAAAACTACCATGAGCAATGGGCTTGTTTTACCTCTTATGAGGTAAAAGCTTTCTAAATGGAGCCATAATAAAATAAAATGAGAAGCCGGGTGTGGTGACATACGCTTGTAATCCCAGTACTTGGGAGGCTGAGACCAGAGGATCTGGGTTCGTGACCAGGCTCAGCTACTTAGTGAGGCCCTCCACAACTTAGTGAGACCCTGTTTCAAAATTAAAGAATAAAAATAGGACTGGGGGTGTAGCTCAGAGGTAGAATGCCCCTGGGTTCAATCCCCAGTACCGCAAAAAAAAAAAAGAGAGAGAGAGAGAAACAGTATTTCATTAACAGCCTTTAATATTTTAAATTTATGTACTCTTTATGAGGATATAATATGCAGCTGTCTTCAGCATTGTCTACTTAGTATTTTCTTAATTGGTAAATTGGAAATCTCTTGGGAAGGACCTTTCTAATATAAAGTAAATAAAAAATTAACAAAAATACAGCCAATTTTTTATGTGTCATAGTAAGATTCTTAATAATACCCAGGGGTAAAAAGAATGGAGGGTTTATGTACATAATTTAGAACTTAATATTGTTGTAATGGATCAAAATAGTTAAAAAACTTGATGAATTCTGATACAAACTTCCAAAGAGTGTGTGTAAATGTTTATATATTATGATATGTATATAAATATTGAATATGAGTGATACTTTCTAAAGTTAAGTTTGTGACATTACTGTTAAAAATGTTGTTTTAAGCCCTCTTGAACATACTAAGTACAAACTGAAAAGTAATTCTTTAGATCTTTAAATTTTTTGCTGTTGTTCATTTCCTCTATGGAGAAGTATTATTTCTAAACATCTGTAATAAGTCACTGTATAATAATCCTTATGTAGTATGTATAATTTGTAATCATTATCGATAAGATTTGCATTTTAAAGGGAACTAGTAATTAATGATTTTTTTTCCCACATAAGCTACAGAAGTCAAGATTCCAAAACCAAGAGGTAGACCCAAAATGGTAAAACAGCCCTGTCCTTCAGAGAGTGACATGTGAGTTTATTTTTAATATTTAATTATTCAATAAATGAGACCTTTGGCTATAAGTAAGCATTTATGTTACCTTGCATTCTTACCAATTTTCTTTTGTTTTAAAGGATGTTTGTTATTACTGTTTCAGTATTTCTAAAAATACAGAGGAAACAAAAAATTTGTAAAGTAAAAATTGGTAGGGAATCAAAATGTGGTTATTATTTTACTAACACACTTTCTTAGTATATGAAGACAAAGTTACTTTGGTAATGCAGGGTAAAAACTATAAAAGGGAAATTGGGCAAGATGTTTGTTGAATTTTAGAATATATTAGAAGCCATGTGTACAGGTCTTTTTAGCTTTTCCCAAAATAGTTATTTTATATTGAAATAGTACTAAAATTATTTTTGTAATGTCAATTTGAGAATGATAACTACTTATCAAAAAAATAAGTGCCTTCCCCCACCCCCTTGCCACGTTTCTTTTTCCCTTATGGATCCTGTTTTCTTTGGCTTTTGGAGAAACTTCACCAGAAGGAATGCATATTTCTATAAAAGAAGGAAAACTTATTTATAGCTATTGTGTTTAAAGATTCTGTAGAACCTAGCACAGTGGACCATGTCTGTAATCCCAACAACTTTGGAGGCTGAGGCTGGAACATCGCAGGATGGAGGCCAGTTGGACAATTTTGTGAGACCTTGTCTCAAAATAAAAGGGTTGGAGTGTGGCTTAGTGGTAGAGTGCTTGCCTAGCATGTGTGAGGCCGTGGGTTCAATCTCTAGTACCACCAAAAAAAAAAAAAAAAAAAAAAAAAAAACAACCCCCCACAAAAGGGGAGGCTCAAGTGAGGCATGCCAATTAAGAATGGATTTACAATGTTTTGAATAAGCCGGTTATTTTTATAGGAATATTTAATTATAAAACATTATTTTTCAACCAAAATATATTTAAAGAGCTTTATTTTGTACTTCCAACCTAGTTGTTAAAGTACTCTGAAAAATAAACCAGGCATAGTATCTGTAGTTCCTCTGGCTAAGGAAGGAGAATAGATGAGCCTGGGAGTTTGGTGCCATCCTAGGCAACATAGCAAGACCCAGTCTCTTAAAAGTACACTTGCCAGGCCTGGTGGCACATGCTTATACTCCCAGTACTTGGGAGGCTGAGAAAGGAGGATCACAGACTTGATGCCAGTCTTAACAATTTAGCGAGACCCTCAGCAACTTAGTGAGACCTTGTTTCAAAATAAAAAATAAAAGGGTGGGTATGTAGCCTGGAAGTAGAATTCCCTTGGGTTCAACCCCCAGTTCCCTCCCACACATACACACGAAAAAGTAAAAAAAGCTTTCTCTAAAGGTAGTAGCAAACTGAACCTGGTGGTACACGTTTGTAATCCCAGTACTTGGGAGGCTGAGATCAGAGGATCTGGGTTCTCAGCCAGCCTCAGCTACTTGGTGAGGCACTCCGCAATTTAGTGAGACCCTGTTTCAAAATAAAGAATAAAAAATTGGACTGAGTGTGTAGCTCAGAGGTAGACTGCCCCTGGGTTCAATCCCCGGTACTGTTTAAAAAAAAAAAAACAAAAAAACATATATAGCAACAATATATTATATACTTGAAAATCACTGAGAGGGTAGATGTCAAGGTCCCCCCCAAAAAAGAGGGGGGTAGTAAGATATGGTTAGATAGTTTGATTTAGCCATTCTGCATCAGAACATCATGGTTTTTGTGGCCCTGATAATTGGACCCAAGGATGTTCTATCACTGAGCTTACCATCCACCCTCCAGGCCCTTTTATTTCTTATGGAACTGGGGATTGAACCCAGGGGCATTCTACCTCTGACCAAAACTCCCAGCCCTGTTTTGTTTTTTATTTTGAAACAGTGTCTCACTAAGTTGATGAAGCTGACTGTAAACTTGTGATCCTCCTGTCTCAGTCTCCCAAGTACCAGAATTACAGGTGTGGGCCACTGCACCCAGCTCCAGTGTTGCTTTTTAGATGAAGCTTTCTCTTGATACAATTTGCTGTCATTTTTTGTTATGTTACTTTTTTGCTTGTATTTAATTTTAGTCAGCTTTATGTATAATGGTCTCATTCATAAGACTTTCCCAGATGTGCTTTTTCTACTCAGATATAGACACTTGGGAGTTTATAAGTTTTCCTGAAAAACCATCTCACCAGAACCATGTGTCTGAATTAAGACAGCTCAATTTGAATTCTTAAAGCTGGCAGCTATATCCTCGATTAGATCTTTGACCCTAGGCTGTCTAAATTTGAAAATTTATATCTTGAAAAGTGTCTGTTTCTCAAATACCCTATCAAGTTTATCTTGATGATAATCAATTCAAGCAACTAGTATTCTACCTTGAAACTTCACCCAAAGCCACAAGTTCATTGCATACATTTTTTCCTTTCAAGTTATAGTTTAGTAGTTTTACCCATTGTTTAACAGTATATTAGGGCAGAAAGTAGATTAGGGCTTGTTAGAGGCTGGGGCAGGAGAGAGGAAGACAGATAAAGCTATTTATGGAATGCTTACTGTGGGAGAAGTTGGATAACAGGTATGAAATACAGTTGTATAGAAAGACTTAGTTCTGATCTATATAGCACAGTAGGGTAAACTGTAGTTTACAACTCATTATATATTTCTAAATAACTAGAGAAGAGCTTGGATAGGACTGGGGATGTAGTTCAGTGGTCGGGCATTTGCCCAAAATGAGGGAGGCCCTGGGTTCTATCCCTGGTGCTATCAAAACAAAAAAGGAAAGTTGGTTAAAAAACAAAAACATAACATACTAGGGTTTCCAATTGTCCTGCTCCAAAGTGAAGGACATTTCCAGATGGAAGTTTTTCCGTTAGTGAACTTTTTGGTGAGGCAATAGATAATCCTAAAATAGCTTATGACATATTCGTCTCTACTGTATGTGTGATAGGTGTTGGCGATACCTACCCTTGGTTGTGTATGTGGATGCACTGTGAGTGGAGGGCAGAGTTTATATAAGCTTTTTTGAAACTTCTGCTCTTCATCCTGAGAATAGCATGCATCTGTTAGTGACTGCTTCTTTGCAGTGGGTATTGAAATGGCAACAATAGGCCAGAGCCCAGAAGAGCTGAAACTAACTCAAAACACTAACATAAAGTAAGAAATACTTGTTGTAAACCACTGGGATATTTTATTGTGTTTGCATTAGTCTTTGCTTAAATTAACATACATTAGAAGACTAAAAAAAAAATTATAAGTAGTTTTTCTAATGTTCCTTGAGCTATTAAAAAGAGAAATTGCCAGGCTGGTGATGTAGTTCAGTGGTAAAGGTGCACTTGATTAGCATGGTGAGTGAGACCCTGGGTTTGATCCCCAGGCTTTGCAAATGAAAGAGATTTTCACAAGCCTGTATTTCACAGAAAGTGACAAGAATGGGAAAAGACTCATTTGTAACAAGCAGTGATAGTTATGTTAATGAGAATTCTTTGATACTGTTCAAAGAACCATGAAATAATCCCTTTTCTTATGACCTTCTGATAGTGTTTTATTCTTGGACTACAGGTGCTTGCCACCATGCTCATCAGATTTATCTTTTTTTTTTTCTTTTTCCTTTTGTATGTAGTGCTGGGATCAAATCCGGGTGTGTGTGTGTGTGTGTGTGTGTTTTTTTTACTGGGGATGGAACCCAGGGGCATTCTACTTCCAAGCTATACTCCCAGCCCTCTTTTATTCTTTATTTTGAAATAGGACCTCGCTAAGTTGCGGAGGTACTAGGAATTTTTTGGTCCTAGAAATTGAACACAGAGGCATTCTACTTCCAAGTTAAACCCAGACTGATTTTATTTCTTATTTGGAAACAGTGTCTCACTAAGTTGTGAGGCTGGCTTTGAACCTGCGATCCTCCTGTCTCAGCCTCCCAAGTACTGGGATTACAAGTGTGTGTCACCACACTCGGCCAAATCCAGGATTTCTCAACCAGCTCATAAGGACACACTCTACAACTGAGCTACATCCCCAGTCCCAAATTTTTAAAATATATGCCCAAAGTCACTTAAAACAATAAGCTGCATGATTCTTCACTATAGAGGCATCATAATTTTTACCACCCATTCTATGTCTGGATACATGCTTTAGCAAACATTGGCATTTAAGCTGGGGATGGAACTCCCCCCCCACACACATACACACGTTATCTGTTGTTTAATACACACACAAATATATTGGTTTAGGATACAGTGTTAAAGTAGATTGCTGGGTGAGAGAGTATTTGCATATTTAATAGCTGTTTCCTTCCATAACAGTTTGGGGAAAGTGTTTGATATTAAGAGTCACAGAAATAGTTTTGGCATTTGGCTTTTCCAAGTTTTAAGAAATTATCAAAACATTTACATTATTAGAAGTACTTAAAATCGCATGGTTTTATGTGCATGGTTTTCCTTGTATTGGTTGAAAGTAAAAGGTGAGGCCTTGTATGGCATTTGAAAATAAACATATCCACTGATAATTTTCTGACACATTTTTGTAAAAAGCAAAAGGTGACTTTTTTCTCTTCCAACTTAGTCTAAGCATTCAAGGAAGCACTTATTTGGATGGGGGCCAGTGGGTTTGGAGAATCGAGTTACTGGGGTTAGTATGTGGACTTTTGCACCATCATTTCTCATCCGTGAAATGGAAAGGATTGGACTGAATGACATGAGGTCTCTTCTAGCTCTTGACTATCACTAGTTTGTTTAATGACAATTTGTGACAATCTCAATAAAATCCCTTGGACAGTGAAAAGGTTACAGTTTAAACCGCTTCAAGTTGAAGCATTTCTTTATAAAAAAAAAAACGGCTCTGGTTGAACATATATGCCATAAAAGTAATTATGTTAAGCCGGGCGTGGTGGCGCACGCTTGTAATCCCAGCATTTGGGAGGCTGAGACCAGAGGATCCGGGTTCGCGGCCAGCCTCAGCTACCTAGTGAGGCACTCCGCAACTTAGTGAGACCCTGTTTCAAAATAAAGAATAAAAAATAGGGCTGGGGGTATAGCTCGGAGGTAGAATGCCTCTGGGTTCAACCCCCAGTACCACAAAAAAAAAAAAAAAAAAAAAAAATTAGCATTTGCAACATTTGATTCTCCTTGTGGGGCCTAGTTTTGCTGTTCAAATTTGCATAAATATTATCTATCCAGCAGTAATTATGATACATTAGCAAGTTAGGTACTCTGGCTTGTCTTAGTGATGTCTGTGAAATCCAGTGCTGATAAAAAAAAAAAAATACTTAGATATTAGCTGAGCATGGTGGCACACTACTTGGGAAGCTGAGAGTGGAGGATCACAGGTTCAAGAACAGCCTCAGCAATTTAGTGAGGCTCTCAGCAACCTAGTGAGAACCTATTTCCAAATAAGACATAAAATTGGTCTAGGGATGTAGCTCAGAGGTAGAATGCCTCTGGGTTCAATTCTCAGTACCACCACCAAAAAAAAAAAATGCTAATCAGCTCAGCACTGTTTGATAGTCTTTATTAGTCATGTATTTACCATTATATGCTTAAGAATTTCTTTGAATTCCAAAATGATACTGGATTTCACTTCTGTAATTCTACTTTTCCCAGTATGTCTACTTTTAAGACATATTCTTACAAATATGTAAAATATAAGTTTCATAAGTGAGGTTATGGGTATGGCTTGAACATGAGCATGACATGCACAAGGACCTGGGTTAATCACATACACATTCCATTAGAACCAGGGAGCTTGCTCATTTTATATACTGCTCTATCCTCAGAATTAAGGATCCTGCCATGGCACACAGGTAGTACTCAAATTATTTTTCTAGCTCTGGGTATGGTGGTGCATGCTTGTAATTTTAGTACTTGGGAGGCTGAGACATGAGGATTGCAGGTTTGAACACAGCCTTAGCAACTTAATGAGGTCCCTCAGCAACCAAGTGAGACCCTGTTTCAAAATAAAATAGGGCTAGGGGTGTAGCTCGAAGGTAGAATGCCCCTGGGTTCAATCCCAGTTTAAAAAACAAAAAACAAAAAAAACAAAAACCCACACACACACAATTTTGGACAAATGAATCACATTAAAAGAAACTTGAAGCCGGGCGTGGCGGCTTGTAATTATAGTACTTGGGAGGCTGAGACTGGAGGATCTGGGTTCATGGCCAGCCTCAACTACTTAGGCCCCCTGCAGCTTATTGAGACCCTGTTTTAAAATAAAGAATAAGCCGGGCGTGGTGGCGCACGCTTGTAATCCCAGCATTCGGGAGGCTGAGGAGGATCCGGGTTCAAGGCCAGCCTCAGCTACCTAGTGAGGCACTCCGCAACTTAGTGAGACCCGGTTTCAAAATAAAGAATAAAAACTAGGGCTGGGGGTATAGCTCGGAGGTAGAACGCACCTGAGTTCAATCCCCAGTACCGAAAAAAAAAAAAAAAAAAGAATAAAAAATAGGGCTAGGGGTGTATCTCTGAGGTAGAATGCCCTGGGTTCAATCCCAGTACTGCAAAAATAAAATAAAAACAACTTGGAAAACTGGGGCAAATCATCTTCTATTAACCTAATGTCATTTTAATTTTGTGCCTTCTAATTTATACTAAAAGAATGGTTTATTGCAAAATTCCTCTAGTGATGAAATGTTGAAGACACAGTTCTCAGTTTCCTGTTTTAGATTTACTTTTAAATAGCAGTATTGCTATCTTTTTCTTTACTCTTTTTTGTTTTTGTGGTAGGGTCTTGCTAAAGTCATGCATGCTGGCCTTGAATTTGTGATCCTCCTGCTTTAGCCTCCCCCAGTAGCTAGAATTATAAATATATGCCATCATACCTGGACTATAGTTAATCTAAAATACTTGTTTGGTGACCAGAAGAGTACAGATGAATAATAAGTAATGATAAATAAAAAGCTTGTTTTTCCATTATTGCATTCTCTAAAATAGGATTATTGAAGAAGACAAAAGTAAGAAAAAGGGGCAAGAGGAAAAACAACCTAAAAAGCAGTTTAAAAAGGATGAAGAGGGCCAGAAGGAAGAAGATAAACCCAGAAAAGAGCCAGACAAAAAAGAGGGGAAGAAAGAAGTTGAATCAAAACGGAAAAATATAGCTAAACCAGGGGTTACATCAACCTCTGATTCTGAAGAAGAAGGAGATGATCAAGAAGGTGAAAAGGTAGAAAGTTTACATATCATATAAATTATTCTGCTTAAGTTTTTAATATAGTTCTTTACCTCATGTTCTCTATATTTTTGTGTTAACCTGAATTTGTTTCTGAAATAGATTTCCATTAACTACATTAAAAAGCATATTTGAAATTTTATTTTCTACTTTGAATTTATCTACCTTCTCATAATTATGATCTGGAAATTAGGTATCTAAAAAAGGGGATAGCCAAGTTGGCTGTGACCAGTGAAGACAAATGTTAAAGAGGTGCATTTATATACAAATTCACCCTAATAAAATTCATGCCTATTGTATATTTTATCTTTGACATGTAACTTTATTTGGATGTCATTAAATCTTGTTTGGGAAACTTATTAAAGCTATGTGTCCTTTTGTGTAGAAAAAGCCCACAAATTTTGTGTTTAGCTGTAGAGAGGACAGATCAGGTCACAGAGATACTTTTATCTGGTTTTGTCTCATTTCTTAGTACTTTAGAAGCCAAAAAATTTAAATTGAATAGGTTGAGTAGTATGCATGTCAGCACTCAGGTTAAAATCATTGTATGGAGACAAGTAACCTGACATACTTCATTTTAACCATAGGCATTACTCCTACAGCAGGGCAGGAAGTAGACTATTAATCCACAATCATAAAGGAAAGTCAAGTTTGCAGAGCAGAGATTTCAAAATTGTTTTTAAAAATTACTAATTAAAGCATGTATGTCTTAAAAATAGTTGCTTTTTTTCTCCCAAGATTTTAATTAGTCACTAGTTACTGACTTGATAATTAAATCCATCCTAATTCTCAAATAAAACAGAAGAGAAAGGGTGGAAGAAACTTTCAGGCTGCCCACAGGAGGAATATGCTGAAAGGCCAACATGAGAAAGAAGCAGCAGATCGAAAACGCAAGCAAGAGGAACAGATGGAAACGGAGCAGTAAGTATTTTTTTATTCTAAATTTTGGACACTAGTATGAGGATTTTAAACAGTAGACTTTCATTTTTCTAGACTTTATGAAGCCTTTTGAAATAACTTTTCCCATATATTAGAAGAATCTTCTGTATATGAGGATCACATTTCAGGGTTCATTATTTTCTGAGCAAGAGGATATCGTTCACTGAGGCAATCATCCTGTGAATACTCTTTAGTTTAAACAAAGTACAGAAAGGTTTTTAACTGTTAGTGGCTTTGCAGAGAATGTACTCAACTTGTTTGTATGACAAATATAAAGAGTGGTGATAATCTCTTGGTGGAGAAAGAATGCAGGAAATACTCTTACTTGTTACACCACCAGCAGGCCTACCCCTAAAGACCAACAAAAATAATAAAAGCACAGTTGGAAACCCAGGAAGCCAGTGGAAGTAAATCCTGAGACTGGCAGGGTTTATATGCGATGTGTGCAATATAAATCAAGTTCAAATCTTTTTTCCCTTAAGTTTTGATACTTGGAGGCAGTATATACCTCCCATGGGGAATTTCTTTCTCCTTTATTGTATAAAATAATTTTATTAGTAGAAGGAAAAAAATCATAGCAGTGATGACTAGACTTCATGTCTTTATTTCATCTGTTTTCCTAGTTCTTTAGACTGTCACTTCTGAGTTCTTTCTCTGAAATACTTTTCTTTCCTTGTAAAACATCTTGCACTCTGACTAAACTTTTTCTGTTTTTGTTATTTAGTGAGGAAGTAACTTTAAAAACATTCTATAGATCACTAAAAGTTAATGAGCCGTGAAACTCAACAATTCTTGAATAATCCTGTTTTTCCTTATACATTCATAAGCTATAAATCTTTATAAGTACAGCATTTGCCTCTTCTTAGTTTGGAGGATATATAAGCAGTTTTAGCCTCTTGAGGGAGTAATTTAAAAAATGATCTAGAGCTCAGAAATGTTACTCCCAATGTTAGACTTTTACTACTTCTGTAAATATTTTTTGTTGCCTATCCTTTTCTATCTTCTCACTGAAAAGTTGTTGGATGTTTGTTGCTTTTAACTTTATTGTGCTCCCAAAATTAAGATATAAAATTAGTTGTTGCCTAGTAAATCTAGCCCAACCTTTCTTCAGTATCTCAAAGTTATCTTCATGTATTTCATTTTCTTTTGAATGTCCTCCAATGTAACTTTCTCAAATTCTAATATTTGTGTTTTCTTTCCTTCTCCTGTTATTACAAAACTTTGTACTTGGACAGTTTTGCTCTGTAAAGCATTTCAGATGCAACTTGTGTGAAATGCATTATGCAAAATAAAGTTTATTGTATTGTATTCCCAGCCAAACAACATGTAATCTACAGTAATAAAAAATATATCTCATTTTGGGCTCAAAGCATTAATCCAGTTACTGAAAAGAGAATACAAGTGGAGCAAACAAGAGATGAAGATCTTGAGACAGACTCATTGGACTGAATTTCCCCCTCCCCCCCCTTGATGGAAGAATGTTCCAGATTCTAAATTGAGGACTTCATTATTAATGGCATTATTACTGTGTTATGATTGTTAACAAAATTTCTTGTAAGGTACACACTACATACTAAAGTCAGCCATCATTCCTGTTAAGTTTTTTTTTTTACCAAGCTTAAAATGAAGCTTTGTATTTGAAAGTTATAACAAGCCTAAATGAAGATGGTGGTTGTACATTATTTTATTTAGAAAATATAAAATTCATTTTGTTTTAAAGCTAGGTATTAACTGGAATAGCTATTACACTCCTAAGAATGGGGCATTTGCACCCTTCCCTTGACATTCCTTTGTTGTTAAATTCTTTAGGATCTTAATTGTTTTTTTTTTTTTAATCCTGAGAGATAAACAGTAGACTTGTTAAAAAAGAAAAAATGAAACTGTAACCAAAATTTTAAAATAAAGTTTTTTTTAAAAAAATCGGATTTTTAGATATTTTTTGTTCTTGTCTATTTTAATTGGTTTACAATATGGCCTGAACTCTAAGCCAAGGTTCTAGAAATTAAGATTTCAATTTTAAATGGTTATTTTTGTGATTCATAGTATAAGAGTACCTTTTCATTTGTGAAATGGTATATACATATTAGTGGATGTCATTTAATTTGATATATTTGGCCTCCCCAATTTTAAAAATGTATCATAGGTATCATCTTTAAACAGTCTCTTTAATCTTGAAGCTAAATTTAAACCCCTTAAATTACACTTCGGAGATGTGGGGAGTAATTAAGTTGGTCTGTTTTGACAAGCTTATTTTTAAAATAATTGTGATATAGAATCCATTAAACATTTTATAGGTGTTCTCTTCCCGTTATGGCTTGTTTGTCCATTGATCTGAAATTGGGCTTCTAACAACACATTTCACGTGGGAAAGAAAATTTCATTGGTAGCTTCAAAATAATTTTGTGATATCTTTAAAAATTATATAATTTACCATGATTTTGAATTTTGCTTATATTTATACTAATGCTATGGAACTGCTACATAGTTCCAAAAACTAGGCAATTCCTTGTGATCTAGGCTATTAACTTATTTTAAGGAAAATACTTTTACATAAGGGATTATGAGCATTTGGTCACAAAGTTCCAATGTTTTGAAATATTTGTGTTAACATTTGATAGGCAGAATAAAGATGAAGGCAAGAAGCCAGAAGTTAAGAAAGTGGAGAAGAAGCGAGGTTAGTTATTTCACTTTCTAAGATATATAAATTTCTACATAGAAAGTTATATAGACAATTTTTCATAATTGGTTTTGGAATGAGTTTCATCTTATGTTCTTATATCCTGCAAATATACTTTTAAAATCCCTAATGGATTCTATATAAACTGCATTGTATTTTAAACATAATCAGGTGAACTTACCAAAAAATTTTATATTTTAATCCTCATTATTGGCTGATGTCAGATATTTGTGATCTTGCCAAAAGCTGGACACTCATTTGTGACAAATCCCTTCTGGTTAGACATGTAAGATAAGGAGGTGTTTCAGAACTGGTGTATAGAGGAGTTCATTACTGAATGCAAACTATTTATTTAGGGGAAAAAATGCTAAATGGAGAGTTTGTGCTTTTATATACATGGTACTTCCTAAACCCATATATGTTAAAAATAGCAGGTAACTTAAGCTACTGTTCATCTATGAGAGTTTCTTAATAAAGATACTGAGAACCTTTTTTTTTTTTTAGAAGCTACCATTTCTTTCCATTATACTATGCAGAAATATTGATTTTGGAAAAACTTACTTTTTTTCACATTTTAATTTATAGAAACATCAATGGATTCTCGACTTCAAAGGATACATGCTGAAATAAAAAATTCACTCAAAATTGATAATCTTGTAAGTGTTCACCTCATTTAAAATACAGTGCTGCTTTTATAGCTTGTTTTCTTATATGACTACAAATATGTAAATTTAAGATAAAAGGAACAACTTGTACTCGAGATTTTTAAAAAATTCTTCAGAAATAAACTATATGCTGTGGTAATTAATAGTTATGAAATTACTGTTTTGTCATGAAGGATGTGAACAGATGCATTGAGGCCTTGGATGAACTTGCTTCACTTCAGGTCACAATGCAACAAGCTCAGAAACACACAGAGATGATTACAACCCTGAAAAAAGTAAGTGGTTTCAAGTCATGTAGATTTTTAAAATTTTCTCATTACTTTTTCATTAAAAAATATAAGTTAATCAATTAGGGACACAAATACGAATATATATTTTTTTCTCAGATACGACGATTCAAAGTTAGTCAAGTTATCATGGAAAAGTCTACAATGTTGTACAACAAGTTTAAGAACATGTTTTTGGTTGGTGAAGGAGATTCTGTCATCACACAAGTGCTGAATAAATCTCTTGCTGAACAAAGACAGCATGAGGAAGCAAACAAAACCAAAGATCAAGGGAAAAAAGGGCCAAACAAAAAGCTAGAAAAAGAACAAGCAGGTATGTATAACAAGTTTGAGGTTAGTTTTTAACTAGTTTCTAGGAATATTTTTTAAAATGGTTTTGTGTGTTGGGGATGTAGTTGAGTGGTAGTGTTTGCCTTAGTAACATAGCATGCTCGAGGCCCTGAGCTCTATCCCCAGCCTCGGGAGGAGGGGGGGTACTACATAGGCAAAATACATACCTTCAGAGTCCATCAAGAAGCTGGAAAGAAGTGATAATGAAGACACTTTGCCATCAGTAATGTGACTCCATTTTGTTCACTGACCTTGAAATAGCCAAAATGGTTCTGTATCAGGGTAATCCTGGTAATAGTGACAAGAAGATGTTAATGCTGCAAAAAAAGTGCCACGGACAACATGGCAAAAATGTGTGATGGGATTGTAGAACAAGAAATCATATCAGAGATTTCTAACATGAACACCATTGGTAATGAGGCAGATGACTCTGAAATGGATATTTTTAAAAGCCATATAGTAACCTGAAACAGGATTGCAGGTTTCAAGATAGCCTCAGCTATTTAGCAAGGCCCTCAACTTAGACTTTGTTTCAAAATAAGAAAATAGTGCTGGGGGCGTAGCTCAGAAGTAGAACACCCCTGGGGTTCAATCCCCAGTACCAAAAATGAACAAAAAAGCCATCCAGCAGAATGCTTCTACATCCCTAGAAGACCTACTTCCTAGTCCCCCAATTGTTTCTGACGTTTCATTTCACTAAAACAAAACACCAGCCAGTGTATAACATATTCCACCTTTTAATCAAAGTGTAGCATCACAAGTGGATGCTTGTTGCTGTTGTTTACGGGTGTTCTGGTTCAATTCCCTGTGCTGATTAATTTTTGAGATGCCATGATTTTCTGTTTAAGTGCTTATGTGTGAATAAGTACAAGAAAACGATTGCTCATAAGTAGCATGTAAATGCAGAGTAAGGAGAGATGGTCATACCAAGCCACCAGATTATCCACATGAGTAGCTAAAATGTTGACACACATTTGCTTTTTGGTGGTTCAATGTACACAGGCTTTGTTTCATGCAAAAAAATGATTGAGAACATTATATAAAATTACCTTTATGTGTATGATTATTAAATATAAGTGAATTATGTTTAGACTTGGGTCCCATCCCCAGGATGTCTCATGTAGTATAAAAAATACTACAAAATCCAAAGCACTTCCAGTTCCAAGCATTCTGGATAAAGCCATACTCAGTCTGTACATGACTGTGGTGGTTCTGTACCCTAAAAGTTTTCTCTGCCATCCCTGAAGATTAAAGCAAATTCCAGATACACCATTTTACACCTATTTAGAATGTATTTAATGAAGGACTCTAAACAGTTATAGTACCATTATTAGCACTCCCCAATTCCATTTTAATGAACATCGTAACTGGCAGCTGTTTAAGGTAAAAACCAACAAACATTTCAAAAGCAGTTGGGTTTTTTTGTTGTTTTTGTTTTACTTGTTTATTGGGAAATGATAGCTGTAAGAGATTTACAAGAAAAATTGTTTATTTATTAGACACAAAGTCATCTTAATTAGGAAGTACTACTTGTAACATCTTATTCTAAGATGACATGTGATAAATACCAAATTTGATTCATACTTTTCTCAAAGAACTAGAATGTTATGTGTTAAAAAGTTGTACTGCCCTGTAGTTTTCCTGATACTAACAAGCAGAATAATCATTATTAATAATCCACTTATCTTACCCATAAATACATGTAGTAACTCTGCTTCTTGCTGTGCCTTAGCTACACAAAGGACTTGGGTAATGTTGACAGTACAGCTTTTTAAAGAAATAAATATTCCTATTCTCTGAAATGGCATCAAAACCTAGTCTTAAAAATTCATGGGAGGGCTAAATTACAATGCAATATTATTTTGTATAACAAATTTTTTCCATTGGAATCCTTTTAAAGGTTCAAAGACTCTAAATGGAGGATCTGATGCGCAAGACAGTAATCAGGCACAGCATAATGGAGACAGCAGTGAAGAAAACAAAGACAACCATGAGGCCAACAGTAAGAAAAAGTGAGAACATGTTTTGATGGTCTTTATGTATTTTTTTTT